>JAZGTK010000876.1:0-49699 GCA_036877625.1 Ambastaia sidthimunki
CATTACATTCAACAAGGGTAATAAAATCAACAGCTTGTTATAAATTTTGCAAAAGATACTACAGCAACAAAAACCTGCTCTGGTTGCAAAACTACCAATTACCATGAATGTTGTTTTTAAAGCAAATGTTGGATTTAAAGCCAACCAAGGATCAGGAGACTCAAATGCTAATTATCCGTCATTAATGTAGTCTGGGCTGATGTGCGGGTCTGTACATGCATGTAGCTTCTGAACTCTCCAGCACCTGCCCATGATGTGTGGCACACGCTCACACCTGCAGACCACCTCCACAGCTGGTGTTTAAAAAACAGGAGAAGAGTAGAGGGTAGAAGACGATACCTGCAGGGATCAGTATAGGTTCCTGTTCGGGTTCCTCTCCTGTAGCAAGTTCTCGTTCTTCTATGAACGCCCCCACTGCAGGACACACACATACACACACACACACACACACACGTTAATGTTAAATGCATGAAATAGATGCATTTAAATGGATGCATGTTCCAAAAATGATTAAAAAAAGATCAAAAAGTGTGTTGTGGTTGACCACCCCATAAACTTAAGTTTAAATGTACATGCCCTAGCATGTGTCAAGACCCAAAAACGGGATGTAAATCTATTCTGATTGGCTTGTGCCTACCTCCAACAACCTTTTTTACGGCTTCTAAAATGTTCTAAACACTTTCAAGACTTATTATATGCTTCATGAGTACACTGTAATGTGGGGACAATAATTAGAATCTGACACAGAATCAGGACACCCGCTAGAAACAAAACACACAGCGCTGAACATTCTCTGGGAATTAATTTTCAATCTCCCTCCTGATATCGCTTGTCTGTAAAACAAGAAAGCCCCTTTGTTGTTGGTTTACGCATCGGAAGGGAATGTGACAGGATTTTTCTACCGCAAACCCCATCTCCCCACCTTTTTCTGTCAAAGAGCCCCGGACAAAAGCGCTCTGTCATTTGGGGTCCCCTTTAATAGACCATGAGGCTGATGTGTGTGTATATATTTATATCATCTTTAACAGCAACACCTGAACAGCTGTTTTAACCAAGCAGGTACACACACCTCAGTCGTTTTTGGTAGGGGCGGAGGGGAGGTTTGATTCCTTGAATTGGATGTGTCTGGACAGGAATAATCGCAAAGGACACTTTGATTCTCTTTGATGTACCAGTGGATGAGGCTTTAATTTCATATCTTCTTGAAAACAAATTAAGCAGCCAATCAGATCTCAAGTGGCAGGATCCAAAACTTCAGGGAGTAATTAATGGTCAGGACTGGCTCTTTGTAATTCCTGATTTGTTTAGCTGAAAAATCTTGCAGTTTTCCTCACACATTCCAGCCAAGAACATTCTTGCAGTAGTGTTAGTAGAATGTTACTTACGTTTTACGTGTTATTTTATGAAAACGTTAGGAAAATGTTTCTACATCCTAAAATTGTTACTGTAAATTGTTGCTGGGATGTTTGTGCCTGCGTGTATTCCAAGTCCTGTGCACAAACCTTTACAGGGGAGGAAAAAAACATGTTTCTAGTTATGCAACAAGCATGACTTCATCTTAGAGTGTCTGGGGAGGACAGCACCTGGTTCGAGATCGCATGGCATAAATCTTGGGGACAGCCAGTTTTGTAATGAAACGGTACAGGTTTTTACGAAAGGCTGGGTCTTTAAGTTATGTAAAAATAGGTTATCTCGCTGACGCATCTAGGCTATAAATTTAAAGGTGCTGCAAACATGCACTTTCTGTGTGGTAATTGCAACGAGGGAGGTCTAAAACCAAGCGTACACTTCAAACCTAAAGCTCCTCACTTTGATGTTTAATTCTTAGAACCAGTTTGCGACAAAAAGGTCCAGATGCTGCCAACTCTAGAAACAATATGGGGAACGTAGCTACAGTCAGGTGGATGAAGTATCTTGTAATTTTCACATGTAGCCTATTATTCGTTGATAGTAACATAAAATAAAATGGGAAATTGCAAGTCTTCACATGTGTGTGGATTGAAGGGTGCGAGCGCACACTTACTCTGTGGACAGTGGCTAAAAGGCATCTGTTCAATCTGTGTGCCGTTTCGGCAGGCGGACACTTCCATCTGGCACTGGTTCTGGTACAGCTGGCCATCAGAACCGCAGACGGGCTCACCGTCATAACCGCAGTCTCTGTAACACATACAGCGCTCGTAGTGTTCTTCCTCTGGACAGTCAAAAACGTTATTGCACTGACCACCTTGAACAAAGCCTGAAGGAGAAGAGAGAAAGGATGGGACTACTCATTAAAGATGAAGTGTGCAATTTTTTTAAGCACTGTTAGGGTTAAGGTTAAGCACTGTGGCGCTTGTTTGGGCATTCCAACCAGCCCACAACAGAAGCACTGGCTCAACCAATGAGGTTGGGGCGGGGCTACCCGTTTGTTTGACCAATGGTGGAGTGGGGGATTGTTCAAATTTGTGGTCACAGCTACTGCACATATTACCATGTTGCATGGTAATACACGTCACCTTTAGGCATGATATAAACACAAAACTGAATACCATACTTGTGATTTAACTAGCCGAAGAGGTACCCCAAAATGAGATTATTAGATATCAAAACGGGAAATAAAACAGAAAATACTGGAAGACAGATTTACTGACCCGTCCAATGACTGCTGGAACTCTCCACTTCATTACAGGTAGTGCCGTCACATAGTTCTCGTGCCAGAGGACTGCTCTCACTTACATTGTAGAAACGAGTGGCTTCGAACGCTGTTTATATACAAACAAACACACACACACTCTGTCAAACAGCTGGTAGACCACCATGGACCAAACAACAACCCAGCTAAAAATTAAGTTGTAAGAGCGTTTCCATTAAGTAACAAAAATGTTACAAATGTTATTTTGAAGGTTCTAGTAATGTTCAATATGTCCAGTTTTTTAAATGTTGTATTAATGTTTTTCCTTGGTTATAAGAACAATATTTAAACATTCTTTAAATTCTGTTACGGTTTCAAAACATTCCACTAACAAACATAGTGGTTCTGATATATAGATAAATAACAGTAAAAAATTTCTACTAACATTCTCACAGGAAATTTTTCAATAACATTAGCAGAACTTTTCCCTGTTAACAGAGACCATTCCCTGTTAGCTGGCAACCGATTTTTCAAAAACTAGTTCAATAACCACCAATAAGCCAAAACATACTTTAGGTCCAAATTACACCAACCTGGTTCATAATAGTCATACACTTTGACCGGCACTGGAGCTGTCTTGCCCACAATGTATTCCCTCACAGCATGGAAGGTAACACAGGTCATACACTGACTGGGGATCTGTGGGAAAAACTACATCTTAGCAGGACAACTTATGAAGGAGTTGTGAATGTTACAGATTGAAATAAGACATCAGATATATTTATTCAGCCTGGAGTTAATTAAGACTTCAGCATCAAGTATATGCATGTATATGGTTTAAATTAAGAGCTTAAACTCACCTCATCAAAGTAGAAGAGTACCTTCCTGCCATCCACTTCATACCTCTTCAGCCCCACTCTCTTATCCAGCAGCAGCTTGAAACATCATAAACATTATTAAAACATAAAATACGTATTTTATATTGCAGACAATGCTAATAAGTTACATTTAACGTGACCTAAAGCAGACTTATTACAGGCACGATTGACCTGTATGTCCTTTGATGTGGATTACTTTGTTAGCTAGCTAAGTTTTAGGATAACCTAGCATTAACTACTTTTGTTCTTTAAAGCAAGTTTGTGTTTATTTTTCATGTTGTGTCTGTGTTCCTGTAGCTCAATTGGTAAAGCACTGCATTAGCAAAGGTTATGGGTTTAATTCCCAGGAACCAAATGCATGAATTACTGTAAGTTTAAAGTTTAGCCATTGCTAGTCGCTACAACTCTATGCTATGTTGTGCTGCCAATGGTTTCTGCCAATCATGTCACCTCCAGTCAGCAACTTATAAAACATAAAAGACTTCCAGTCACTTCGTCCAGAAATATGTAAATATAAAAAACACCTTCAAAGTATCCGTTAAATGTTGCACCCAGAAATAGCTACTGCTTTTCTTCCACAAGTCAAGTTTAGTTGAGGCCTGTTTATAGTCCTAACATCCTTCATCCTCTGTGTAAGTGTGTGTGTGTGTGTGAGAGAGAGAGAGAAAGAAAGAGAGAGAGAGGTGGCAAGCACTCGGACACGGTTTATGAGGGACTCAGTGTGAGTTGGCGCCACAAAGACATTCAAACACACACACACAAACTCACAAACATAAACAGTATGACTACAGTCACATATAAATGACAAACTTAGTACCAATGGTTATTTGATTGGTCTGAAAGTCACAGCAGAGACCCTGAAGTATAGCCTTGTTTGTTAACATTTCCAAAAGTAAAGTCCAATAAACGAAAGTTATTGCTTCAGGGACCAATCTTCATTGTAACCGTAACATTTATAATCTAATTCTGTAATACTCCCAATTAAACAGTTGACTGCATCGTACATTGTAAAAAAATAGAGAGAGATTTTCACAGTGGAATATCTGGAAAGCAAACAATTCTTTAATAATAGCGTCCCTCTGTTTACTATAAATTAAACCAATGAGACACAACGATGTAAGCAATCCCGCTTCCCATAGCGAAACAAGGAATGCGAACAGCCGGGGTCGTGTAATAAACGTGGAGCCAGCCAGAGGTGGCCGCGTAAAGTCAGATCATTACTGGCTAATGGTGCTAATGAGACATGTTCCACCGCGTCGAGGTTCCGAGTCCGTTCGCATTATTGCTCCCATGGTAGCGTCGGTTTACTAGCATGGAGGACATAAGGCCTGGGGCCTATAACATGACTAATGAGGGACAATCAGTTGATTGGGGACAACGATGGTGACCTAAACCAACCTCTATTTACCCCCCCCATACTGATGGAGGTGGTGGGGCAGGTTGACCCCCTCGAGTATTTCCTGTTCCAGGCTGCTGCTGTGGATGTTATGGGCCTGTGGAGGGTCTGGAACCTCAGCTAGAGCTCACTGGTCCCCTCCTGGGAATGAGGTCACACAAGATCACGGCCAGACACACTTTTATACTCTGCAATAAACCTGCCTACTAGTAATATTTAAAAAACACAGGCATTTCTGTCATCATTTTCACCATGTAAAATATAATTTATGTATGTATTAATATTTATACATTTTGATACATTTATTTTTAAATGTATTACTATTAATTTTTCTTTTTACTTAATTTAGAGATACAATCTGTATCCTTATCTGTACACTCTGATACAAAACGTTGTTTAGTTAAAAAAACAAAAATCATAAATTGAGCAAGTACATAACAAATCAGTGTCCATCAGTGTTCACTGTCTCCTTACTTTACACTGATTTTGCACCGATTTGCAGCAGTAAGTTGATAATAATGATTTATAATTTGAGCTCTCGTGTCCGAATTTACACAAAATGTCATTTTGACAGTTACGTTCGTGATAGAAACCAGAAGATCATACATAGCAGCTTTATCATTACTTGTTTATCATAATTGTCCTGCCAAAGTGTTGGGAAATGTATATGAAAAAGGGCAGAAAAGCCATAATATTTGTTTACTTATGAAATAACAAAGCGATGATCTGCCACAACACAAATATGAATGTGAGCTTCAGTGTGTGTTTGTTTACGCGCATGTGTTCGTGAGAGAGAGCAAAGACTGATAAATTCCACGCCACACTGCCTCCTTTGAAATGGCCTCCAGATGTTAACTTTGTCCATCTGCCAGAGGGACACATGCAGAGAGAGAGAAAGAGAGAGAGAGAAGAGCGAGAGAGGTGTACTGTCCTACTACAGAGACCAACACCCTTGTGGGTAAAGTGTTGCGTCTTCTTTATTCGCTAAGCTGGATGATGTAAAGTACAAATGGGTGTGACAAAGGAAAGGATGTTCTGTGAGAGAGTATACGCAACAACAACAACAATCCAGAAGAGAAGCCTCACCCTCTCCAAACTCTCAACATCCGCACGGAAGCCCGTCAACAGAGGAACCTCCAGGACTGCCATGTTGGATGAGCCAGCATGCAGCCACCTGAGGAACAATAGAAGAGTAAATAACATACTCCAGCATAATTTCCCTTTACCCTAACTGTATAGTGTAAGTCAGATGGTTAGATGTTATTACCTGGTGCAAACCTCCAGTGTAACACGGTAGTCTAGGTGGTCTTGGTGGGCCGCGGGGTCCTCGTCATCTACAGGAGCCCTCCGCTTGCGACTTAACTCTGATCGGTTATCGTCACGGGAACGAGAGCGAAGAGATACATGGTGTGAGGAAAGTGGGGTGTGGCGTTCCTGTCTGGGTTCCTTTAGGTCCACTTTCAACTGAAAAGCTGGCTTAGCCACTGGATCAGGCACGTTGTAAGATACATCAATCTATGGATGGAGAGATGAACATGATCTACATTACATCGTAATGGCCCATCAATATTAGCCCATCAATATGTGGTTTCTAAAGTGTTTATGGTGGTTGACAACTGCATACTGCAACTGCATATCAACATGCTAAAATCGACTCTGAACACGTTAGCAACTGCATAGCAACACCCTAAGGTAGCCCAAATCAAAAGAGCCCACACTCAAGACATTGTGGTTCCTAGATTAGGCCTAAACTCCTTCGTCAATCAAGGTTTATGGGATGTTTTGGTTTTGTTTTAAAATTCACCAGGAATAAGCTGCATCATTTGATTGTTTATTCACGTCAGTAGCACAAATGCTGCAGGACGAGTTACAGTATGTACCAATGTTTATTACTTCTAGTTAAATTCGAACTCTAGTTTAAGTACGAGAGATAGTGATGCTTGCCATAGTGATTCTTAGAACAATGTAATCTGTGATAGTTCCATTAGGAACTATCTGTTCTGCCATTTGACCACAGATGAGATAAACCTTTTAAAATATTTTACCCTAAGCAACCCATGAACTAAATTTTCCGGTTGTTTTTGTGGCCTAGTTAGAATGAGTCTATTGTTTCCGTCATTGAAAGTTATTAAATAAAATTAATGTAGATCGCCCTATCCAGGGGGTTGATTACAGAAGACAGAACACAACCCTGGCACACAATTGCATAAGTTTTACCAGATCCTCCCATTCTAAAGGCAGGAATGTGAACATTAGTACTGGATGTCTCATGGAAAGAGAGCTGGCTGTCGCCATGAAGGGATTTGCCTCAAATACCAATCATTTATCCATGGAGAGAATGTGGGTTTGGTTTAACCAGAGATCACTACCTGCATAAGACAGCAGCCTTCTCCTTTAGCACTGACAAACAGTCCTGTTGGAATGCTGGGTATCTGAAAAAAGAGAGAAGGAATGCAAGTTTATCAATCAGATTAATACCACAGGTATAAACAAATGCATTAACTGACTGGCCCTGATCCAGCTTTCAAATTAATCGCATTAAAACTGACACTGCTAATCACAAGACGAAGTGATGTGCCAAGCAGATGCATAGGGGAGCAGCATATCAAGTTCAGGCCCTCAATAAAATCTCTTCAACAGTGGAACACAGAGATGGCAAACCCAGCTAACAGGGAATGTTCTCAAAACGCTGGCTAACATTCTCGCAAAGTTATCAATAATGCTCCTGCAGTACCATTAGTAGAATGTTTTTTAACGTTATATATTATATCAAACATGTTATTTTTAAGTTAGTAGAACACTGCAATAACATTACAATTATAAAAATGTTTGGATAATTTTCTGGATAAGGACATTTTTCCTAGAACTATTAAAATAACATTTAACATTTTAGTTTCTTAATGTTAACATGAAATGAAAATTTAATGTGTCAAAGATACATATACCTACAACAATTAAACATAATAAATAGCCCCCCCATTATATGCATTGTATTATGTGTGATCGTTACCACAGCCTTCTGCAGAATCTTCTTATTGTCCCACTGAAGTTCAAAAGTCTCCTGAAAGTCCAGGTTAGTGGAAGCCAGGGATATGGTGAGATTAACTCCGCCCACATATGACAAGATGGCATACTCAGACAGTGCTTGCAATGCCACACAGGTATCCTGTTTATAGATACAACAATAAAAACCTGGATTAATCTAGCATAAAACAGTGAAGAACACTAAACACAATTAAACAGCTTTATCACCTGAGTGGAGGAGAAACCTCCCAGGGCATTCCTTTGTTGTGAGAGCCATTTAACCACTGGTAGAGCAGATGCCACATCACCCAGCAGTGTATAGGTGAGAAGACCATAGGCTGTCATCTCAACTTCAGCTGATACCACTAATAAAGCATAAAAAATAACAATGTTCAATAATTGAGTTTAAGGCCTTCTGTAAGTTAACGGTCCAATAAATTAATTGTCCAGTAATGATTGTCAGTGCTTTAGTTCAATGAAAGTTCAATGCATATAGTTCAAAGCATTGAAAATTTAAATTTAGTGAATTGTTTGTTAGCTGATTGACTGATTAATTAATTGATACCTGACTGTGAGAGGCCGTCACTGAAGCCCATGAATGTGTCTTCATCAGTTACAGTACTGCCAGTAAGACTCCAATGAGTGAAACCATCTGTGGGGAATAGAAGAGGTGGAATCAACAACAGGCAAAACCATAACCAACTTTTATCTGTTAACATACGTTGACAAATGACCTTGAGAGATGGCCATGTGGTTAAGTCGCCGGAGAGCCAGTGGGGCGTAAGGACTGCGGAGTAAAGTGAGCGCATATGCAGACAGAGCTGTAGTATATGGGTCGTCAGCGGAGTATGTGTTGCTCTCCAGAAATGCCTTAGCTTTAGCAACTGCTATCTTCTCCTCCTAAATAAAAACACCATCACAACAATCAATAAGTTAGAAAGAATAAATATAGCTTAAAGCCGCAGTCCATAACTTTTGTCTTTCTACCGCCATCTCTGTTTAAAACATAAAATTGCAGGGTACTGGTGAAGTTCCCACCTGTCAGCTCAAATAAATCATTATTTTTGCCCTGACCATTGCAAATCGGGGTTAAAGTAAGGAGATCGTGTTTATTAATGATCTATCATGTACTTGCTCAATAACTGATTTTTGTTCATTTTTAACCAAAAAAATACGGACTGCAGCTTCTGCAGAAGTGTAGGTGATAGAAACACAATGACAAAAAAATGCCAGCTTTGATACCACTAGCAGGTGCTTCTTGTGCTAAACTTTAAATACCTTTGGTACAAGCTCATTTTTAAGGAAGAAAAGCAAATATACACTCTCGCTAATGATCTTTCATCTGTTTAGCATCAACATCACTGCATCACTGACTTTTTATCTGTACCATATGTTTTTTTTCCTCATAGAACCTGGATGCTACCCTGAGCAGCTATGCACGCTAATCTGACTGGTATTCTTTTCATTAGGTTGATTTGAAAGTGCGAGAAGCTAGTCTTTGAAGTGACTAATTCTGTCTTTATGGAGGACGACACTACACATTAGCAATGCTACACATCAGCGGCCCCATGGGAAACGCTTGGCAGTACACCAAGCCAACTCTAGCGTGATCATTTTTAATAAATTTTGTTATGTTTTGAAAAACACGGATGTGCAACTAAATGGTATGCCATTTTTGTTCTTTCTGGCTAACTAGCTGCCTCTCTGAAGGCAAGAATAAAACTGCTGTAGAGCTGGGCTATTTCTGTGCCATGGCCCTCATGCGCATTTAATGGAAATGTCAAATCTATTAAGTTTGAGACATGGAATGTGGGTAGGGTCAAAATTCTAAAGAATTCCATTGTCTCTGCATGTTCTAATCATAAATCTTTAGATTTAGACAGCACGCTTCCATATTAGATTACCTATCATGAAGCTGAAAGAAATACTGTTGATTCTCTGCCAGAACATCCATCATCTTACGAAGCAGGAATGCACTCTTAACACAGATCCCGGATATTTGTACAAAAAGGTTGTCTGAGAGACCCGGCTGAGAGGTGGTTTAATGGGACAGAAGATAAACAAGATCCATCGTGGAAGATGTGAGAATTCTCTCACCTCAGTTGTAATCCCGGTTTCCATAAGAGCTGCCACCACATACGCAGTCAAGGAGATCTTTCCATGAATTCCACCCTTAAAAGGAATTGGACAGGGCAACTTTTACCAGGGTGATGACAAATAACACCTCTATCCCACCTTCCTCAGTTTGATGTGAGCTTGTAAAAAGAATACAAGCGATGGATCTTCTACCCTGGTTAAAGTCTTAAATGCTTAACAATGCACTAAAACAACTAAGATGTTTTTAAAATGCTTCACTCTAGCAGAGGATCTCTAGCAAAGGTTCTCCTCAGAGCAGAGAAGATGATCTGAAACGAGTGTATTAAACTTATCTTGGAATCTTAGCTGTAGCTTAACTTGTCAACCTTATCCTCGTCTTATAAATTATCCCTTACAAATTAGGTAATCAGTGAAAACATACACAGGTTTCCATGTGCATCTCTCCTAGTACATTTACATATCCACTAAATCTCAAAGATATTCTGACGTGGTCTGTGTGAAACAACAGGAGGGTCTCTGTCCACATACCTGCAGGTCCTTGTTGAGTATCCGGCCCATTGCTGGGAAGGAACCTTCTTCTTTTTGATGTGTGATCAACCAGGATTTAGCAGCATGTAGTTCTTCAGGATCAATGAAGATAAAGCCACGAGACTGGGCAAATGATTTGAGTACGAAGGCAGTCAACCTGGAAGAACAAGTGGTAACAGAGCCCCCTTAGGTTTTATACTATGAAATTCATTTTAGGTAACTTGTAAAAGATTTGAACTCAGTTTGAGAAGGTGTAATTATGGTACATCAAGACACAAAGTCTTAAATATTAATTAGGTGAAGTAATGTTAATAGAAGTTACTTACCGTACATTTATTACACATGGGTACCCCCCACAGACTCAGTTCAACAGGCAGAACAAACTGTTAATGACTCAATTTGTTTTAATAGTTATTTTGGAGTTGTATTCCAAAAAACAATAACCACAGTGAGGATCAACTTTGACAGATGTCAGAAACACCTAATGGAAACATTGAGCGTCGTTCCCTTGTAAAAGTTTTGACATCCATGAGTCAACTGAACCAGTCCAGTGCTCTAAAAACATGCAAACCCTGGGCTAGTTTGTTTTAACTGCAACATGGC
Source organism: Ambastaia sidthimunki (assembly GCA_036877625.1). Lineage (NCBI taxonomy): Eukaryota > Metazoa > Chordata > Actinopteri > Cypriniformes > Botiidae > Ambastaia > Ambastaia sidthimunki. The sequence continues at coordinate 11,138 of JAZGTK010000876.1, forward strand.
ATGTCATTACAACATTGCTGGAGACAGCCAAATGATGATACAAGTTGACATCACCAAAAATAAGGGTCAGTAAGTAAACAATCGGGAGGTTTTTACACAGCATGTGCTAGGGATTTAGGGATGTCAAGACAAACACCCAAACAACTCTATAGAGTTCTTGCAAGCCTGGTCTTGGACATAATGTTTCCCAAAAGACTGAAACATTGAGCCTACAGGAATTTTTATAATGTTAAGAAATACTGTGTCAAACCATTAACTGCTGACCCAAGGAAGGGTGTGTTATAGAGGGTAGATGATATAAAGAACTGCAAAATGAGGGGGATGCCCCCTGCTTCCTTAAGTTAGACCTGCCTAGACATCCACTTTTTGGTTCGCAAGGTGATTTTCCTTACAATGATACCCTTGTAAGAAGTTGCCAGAAAGTTACCTAACGCTTTGGAATGTTGTGAAACCTCTGCCAGGACTCTCAAGGCAAGCTGGACTCCTAACATGATACTAAAACATCTGCATGGCAGCCACTGAAATATAATACTATATTTTACGGCTGCAATCTGTTACTTTTGCTTCTCTACTACCATCTCTGTTTGAAACATAAAATTGCAGGGTACTTGCAGAGTTACCGTCTTAATATGGATCAGTTTAATTTCTAAACAAAGACTGTAAGAACAGCTACAAAGTTGCACCATCTACAGTACCTTGACATGCAATATAGTAGCTGGATCTTCTTCTTTCTGTTCACAGACAGAAGTTTTTATTTCCTGGAACCGACTGCTCAAATTACAAATAATTATTATAAACTTAGCAAACTGAAGTAAGGTAAAAAGATTGTGCTGAACACTGATCTGTCTCATGCTTGCTAAATAGCTTATTTTTGTTAATTTTCAACAAAAAAGTTACAGATTGCAGCAGTATTTTTGGGATGTGGTTAAAAGGCCACAAAAAGTTGTCAACAGAACACAATATGCATAGTGGAAAAGAGAGAAGATGTCCTAAAGCAGGCTAACGGGAGTTTGGGGGATTGCTGGGGGTTCCTAGGGGATGTAGTAAAGATTACTACCGTATGTGGCTCTCATTGGATCCAGACGTACTGATGCCAATGAGTGATGCCAGAAGACGGGTTGCCAGGTCCAGTCCAAGGTCTAAACAACCTCCCCTCTCCATTAGAAAGCATCCTCACACATTAACAAACTCTCCTAAAGCTGCATCTACCTTCCAGGCATTTGTAAATGAAAGTTTCCACTATGTTCCAATGTGTTCCAGAACATTAGGTGCTCTTTCCACTGAAGAAGATTTGTTTGGAAGGCCATGGCATTACTGGGGCACCAATGTGCTGATGGGGACATTTTATACTTGCTGCACCATTATGCCCAATCTTTTCATTAGACGCTACAATTTCCTGTCTTATCATTCAGCCCAAACTGGGACATATTAACCAAACTCTTAAGCTGTTGCGAACCTGGTAATTAATGATGTGTATGCATATCCGAAACTGGACCAGAAACAAAAGGGGAGCTGTTGAGATTTAAAAGCATTCTCAGACAAAGTGTAGAATACTGAGTGGATCACAATTTTTTTTATTGTTTATGAATTTAGCAAAGGAAATATGCCCATGTTTGTTTCTCACCCACATCTCAGCTGCATAGACATTTCCCAGCATACTTTCAATAAACACAACAAGACCACTAATGTAGGAAACATGTCAAAATGTAGCAAAAAACGTTATATACATTGACCCAACATTTATTTATCTAACCGAATAGTTAAAGCTAAAGTCTGTAACGTTCACCTCTCTACTGCCATCTCTGTTTGAAACACAAAATTGGAGGTTACTTTACATACTTTTTATTTTGTATGTTTAAGTCAACTGAAGCCCAACTGACTAGACCTGTCCTTAGACCTAGGCCCAGAAGCTGTCCTAGACCTGACAGCTTAAATTCAAAATCATTATTAGGAACTTACAATGTTAATTGGAGTAAGGTCCTTACACAGTTTTGAACACTGATCTGTTATGTGCTTACTCAGAACAGATTTTTGTTTATTTTTAATGCAAGAAATTGGGGATAGCAGCTTTAACTAGTAAAAAAGGACTAGTTTATATAGGAAAGAGGTAACATGCATGAAGTATGTGAAGGCTAAGTGAAGGGGAGCCTTATTTTCTGGGTGTCCAACCACAATATAGTGCAATATAGAAAGCAATACAGCGGGGGCAGGGGCTGTTGACCTCACTGAGGGCATAGTTAATGATGTCTGTTCAGGACCACGGAAAGAAATTCCCCACAACAACCAATAAATCTGTACCCTAGTGACTCGAGTCACAGAGCTTATTAGTAGTTTGTTAATAAGGCTCTCGGGTACAGTCAGTTCAGTATTTTACAATCCTTGCCTCTATTAAAAGTCAGACAACCAATAAATGAATCACTATAATTTTTGTGCTAGGCAAATATTCAGTCAGGACAAAGTTTTCTTTTCCGTGCTGTGTTCCATTTGAGTTTTTCTATAACACAAACATTATGGACTTCCAACTGCAGGTTTAGCCTTCCGTAATAAATCAGTTTCCAGAGTCCCATAATGTTATTTTTCCAAATATCCTCATTTATTCATTTATTGATGAGTTTAAAACATAGAGGTTTGTGCAATTCACCTTTCTCTGACTGAGGCTAAACTGTGGGTTAAATAAAGGACATACTAGATAGAAAAACACGGCTTGTGCTATTGTAATTAAAGCCAACTTCTCAGCAGACATGGCATGTACAGACTTCACAAGGTAAAAGCTTACCACATGCTTCCGGAGGAATCTCTTTCCCCAAAGGCACTGTAGGAACCATCCTGCCTCTTGTATGTAAGCTGCCTCTGATAACCTGCCAGACACATTTGAAGACCCAAGGCATTGTTTGCACTACATACGCACAGACCTTCAATCACCTTAAAATAATTCTTTGGATGATTAATAATTGAGAAGAATGAAGGCATGCTCTGTCTTGCACCTTGCAGTAGGTAGTCAGTGGCCTCTGCCTCCACCTCTGAACTGAGCTGGCGGGTTTTCTGAAGGTATTTGAGCACAAAGACATTGGGTGCAAAGTGGATCATGTTCTGCTCCCCACAACCAAAGGGAAGGCGGAGAAGCTTGTCAAGGTTATTGAGCGTTGGACCCATAACATCACCTGAGACACAAAACAGTCACCATAGATATTATACATGATGCTTCACAATTGTAATTCTAATCAAACTTTTGTTTGTGTATTAAAATAATTCAAAGTAAATGAAGGGAACAACAATATCCTGTTTGTCTGAGCAGTTTAGGATGTTAAAGTTTGGCTCAACCAATGGCATGGGTTCAATGTGGGAAAACCTTTTTATCTGACCGAAGATTTTGCAATGTTTAGAAAACTATAATTTTTACATATTTATTTGGTGCAAAAATTACTTTTTTTACCTTAAATTTTCTAAATTATGCAGAAGTTTAGACCACTGGACACACCATAGAAGTTTTGTTTTTGGTTGGTGGATTCTGTGGTTGGCTACACAATGAACCGAGATGTTTTCAAGTATCCTCACCAATCATTGAAGCAGTGGCTCTCTCTGAGCCCGGTACCACGTTATGTGGGACTCCCAGAGTGAAGGCCTCATTGTGGTTCTCATCTGTATCTTCTTTGCGCCAGATCCTGAACTCACCAACAGAACCCCAGCCAGTGGAGAAACCAATATACCGCACATGAGCGGAAAGTGGTCCGGCCCACTGCAGGATCAGGGTCTCACTAGATGGTTCCAACCCATGGCCCACCTATCACAGACAAGATTATGTTAACATAGCATCTTGATTTAAAGTTATTCAAAATAGCAACTAGAATTCCAAACAGAAAACTCTAGATGTAGTTGACAGTATGGTCCTGTTTACAATCTGAAAAGCTTTTCTATACTAAAAGCCTCCAAATCTTTTGGAAACACCCTGTCAAAAGAATTAGGTGGTCAGTGGATGACATGTCAGAGATATGCATTCGCTCATTCATAAGAAACTAAGCAAAGTATGACTACACTGTAATTCAACAATAACAACATGGAAACCAATTAAGTTCTACTCAAAAAGCAGTTTGATGAATACTGCATTTTACAAGTACAGGGGATCCATAAAAAACTATTGCCTGGCAAAATATACTAACCTTAAGCTTACACAGACCCATTTAGGAGTCTCCCATAAACATACAATCTCCCTTGGTATTGACAAGAGTTTGTCATTAAATCTTAGACCATATAAAATGAAACATGGTTCATAATGCTACAATGAAAAATAGGTCACAATCAAAAAAAAATTGACCCCTAGTGCTGTTTTATTGCCCCCTATGGTGCAATGCAATGTCAATGTTGAATCAGAACCTTTTAATGCCAGTGAGAGGAAGGCAATCGTTATGGATCACTGGGTCTTTACAGTGACATCAGCCAGCAGAGTATGACCTCACCAGTACACCATTAACTATGGAACCATGGTGCCAGGACAAAACACTGAGACAATCCAACATAAAATGTAAACAAACAAATACACAAACACTCACTCAATCACAGAAAATCTTATTTTCATCCAGGCGCCAGTAAAGTCTTTTTCAAAGTCTAGAATGGGGTCACTGTTGTGTTATGACCAAACAATCAAAACTGTATCCTACCTGCACTCCGCCTCCTCTCCAGCTGATCCAAAAGCTTCGGAACTCATCCCAGGAGAGAATGCCTGGAGTTGGAGCACTGGCAACAGGCTCCCCCATCTTACCCCGTGAGATCCAGGAGCGCGAGTTCTGCCGACCCCCAAGAACGATCTCCACCATTTCTGTGCTGTCGTGGGCAGTGGGTGAGAGGGCAATGTGGGCATCATTATGGCTTTTGACGGACACTTGAACGTGTGTGACTTTTGCTGGCTTTTTCACGTATTGATATTCATATTTGTTGGGTGTGGAGATGTGAATTCGTTCTGCAAATCAGGAGAAAAATACTGGAGAACAGCTTTCCATTTCATTTTCTATGGATGACAAGGCTAGAATAACCACTAAAAGGGTTTAAAACTTAAGAACAGATTAAGACTTGGTTACCATTTGGGCAGAAGAAGACGCTGTATGTGTACTCTCTAGGTAAACCTTCAGGCTAGGAAAGAAACCAAGAAAAAAAATTATTAATAATTACCCCAAATTACCCCTTTCAGAGCAGATTTCAGGGTAGTTTGCCTATTCACACCCAATTTCCTGAAAAGTGCCCTGAAACACGAGTCTACAAAACAATGCACAGTGACGAGATCCATGGGTCCCACCTCCACCAGAACGCTTCTGCGCACATAGTCCATGCCTGCTGGGCTTCTCCTGTCATCCTGTTCCTCGCCAGCTTTGCCCCCTTTGCTGGGCTGCATCCCATCTGAGCAGCAGCTCGGCTCACTGTAGGCCACAGCTCGGGCTGCCATGGAAACAAAAATGTGAAACGACAGAGAGCTTTGACGAGTTTGACCAAAAGAAGTTTAAAATTCTGTATTTGCATTTGGGTGCATACGAGAAGGGAAAAAAAACCCACCACACATTTCATATAATACGCATAAGTGAGAGCACAAACATGGAAAGATTTGGCAACAATTGTTTTGCAATGTCTTCCGAGATCCTGATGGCCTAAGGATAATAGGATACACACACTGCACTGCAGCAGGATGGCTGTTTGCCAGCGAAGTCTTTTTGTATGTGTGTAGTAAAAAGGAAGGGCATGAGGGCCAGGGGGACTAGGATAGAGCCGTGGGGGGGCACACTGGCCAGCACTGACCTGCAAATTCATTGACATGCCACAGAGAATTATAAAAAAATGGCCCCAAACCACCCCTACTTCCCCCCATGTACTTTTCTCCACTGACAAGAGTTTATCTTGGCAACAAAAGTTAAAGCTGAAATGTTACAATAGTTACAAACTCACAAACAGAATCAAGTCAAGTAGTAATATGTGACAGCAATTGATTACTTTTATGATTACTTTCAGCAACTGATTACTTTCACAGAGAGTAATCACAGAGAGTTGATTTGCTTAAGTAATTTAAGTTATTTTATTATACTTCACAATAGCTATACTATATAGTATGCAACTACCCTACTTTATTTACCCTGTAAATGGTTATGATTTGTTTGTGTTGCGCAATCCATATTAGCTTTTAATAACAATCTCTTAACTTATCTCCATGGGCATTGTTGAAGTATTTAATGGACCAACCTGTGATGTTGGCAGTCACCAGTTCCGAAAAGAGCAGCACTATAAAGGTGGGAGTGGCCTCGCCTGGCGCCACACACTTTTTCCGCGTCAGATGGTGTTTCCCTGGGTGACCCACAAACTTAATCCCTTTAGGCACTGATACTTTCACATGGACCTAGATAGAATGATTGTATAAATCAGTCACGGAGTTTCGCCATTGCACACAAACACATGCTCTCTGCATTCTCAAACTTATGATTTCCCAAGGGCTCCCAAAGGATTCTGGGGAATTTCTGAGGTGCATTGCACATTTTCCATGCTGCCTAACTCATTGCCTCCCATCATTCCTGAAGCATTCAACTCCAAATCACTCTGCACCCCCTGCTGCAAATCCTTTTTCTGCACATACCTCAGATAGGCTGACACTTTTTTTAAATCCACATAAAATAGAGTAACCACCAAAAACCAGTAATTATGATGTTACCAAGAAGAATGTGCTCCTGGATCAACTTGGAACAATAATCCAATCTAATCCCCAACCCTAACCATTAACCTTCCCAAAAAACGTATTAGTTAATTGAAAAAATTGTTCTGGTATTAACCAAATATTGATCTACTTTATCTAATCTGGTTAACACACATACCTCTGCGCAAGTTGGAAGGTAATTATACACTGTCAGTGGGACTTTGGTCTGTTCACCACGGATAACACTGTATGGCAGGGTGAAGTCGATGAAGAAGGGTTTGAATGTGCGCAGCTCTGCAGTTTTAGCCAGGCCTAGTCCAGTTTCCGCAGACAGACCAATAGCCTCAGTCATCCATGTGGTGATGGAATCAGGAACATCCAATTCGAGCTCAGCTTCTCCTGTGTTATTGCTGCCATTAAATAAGGCATAACTCACCAAGTTAAGCTACATCATACAGAATTTACCCAAATACACAAATCTAGTTATCAACCAATATATATTTTTTTTAATGGCAATACTGATGCAGATGTCTAGACAGCAGGTGCCTAGTGGGTAATATATAATGTCAATACTTATGCAGGTATGTATACAAAAAAAAGGCTGTTTGGCAGAAAATGTGTGTGATTTATTCCAGATCCGTTTGCATTATGAGTAAGTGCAGAGTTTTTTGTAATTTTGGGTTTACTAGATAATACTTAACTTTCTCAAATAGTAAAGCTCTATTATATGTTCATAGAACATATAATAGTAGAACACACTTCCTAACTGTTAACACAGCTAAAACAGTAAAAAACGCAATAATATCAAAATGGCCAAACACTGAGCAATGTAAATTATTCAGCTCCATTGTTACCTGACATTGAAGCACCGCCATATCCATGTTTCCGGGAAGAATGTACGCCTACGATTCTCTGCCCTAAAAAAAAAAAACACATTACCAAGACAGATGGTAGACCTTAGAGATGTTTGCTTACTGTACAATAAATCATCAGTCATTTCTGAACACAGTATGCATACCGTGTCCCAGATCGGGCGTGCATGGCTGCTGCGAGAGTGGAAGTATGCGGTTGGAAAGCGGGCACAGCCTCGTCTGTGTACATCCCTCCACTTTGCCTGTGATTCAAGCTCACCATATCCGTCATCACCATTAGGCCTGTCTCCTACAGCAGGTACAGTTTTTTTTTTACATTTGGGTTCGAACCCATTAGCTGTAGTTACCCATTAGCACCATGCTCTACCAGTTAACTAAGGGAAAGCTCAACCATTATGCTTATGGTATATTGTAATTGACCAAAAACATAAATATTTAAAAACAGTGATGCCCTCACCGTAAAAGCAAAACTGGCATCTTTAGTTATATCCCAGTGCCATGGAAATACAGAGGAGCGTCGTCGCCTTGACGACAACCCAGGCCACCAAAAATGGCCATCGTCTTTGGATACCCCAAAGGCATCAGATACATCAAAGTCAGCCAGTTCCTTAAACACCTGCAAATTCATAAACCAATACAGCCTTACCACTAACTTTACCTCAAGAATAACATGCTTGTAATCAAATGAAAAGATGTTCTAATGTGGGCTGACCTTCTCAGTTGAGAGTTGGAAACCTGGTTTGAGAAGGTACATGCTCTTGTCCACAGAAGCTACACATACACAAGAGCCACGCTCCGCTCGGACCTTCACACTAACTGGATTGCCTGGCATTGACTCATTTGTGGACAAAGACACAGAAACCTAAAGACAATAGAAAGGATGTGTGTTAAAGCAACAATTTACTCAAAATGACAACTTTGTCACAATTTACTCAACCTCGCTCCCAGCTTGACAAATCATACATTTGTGCAGTACATGTGCAGTACGCTTCTGTAGGTATAACATAGTTTTAAATGCAACCAGTCAGGTTTAATCTTGTGATGTCTATGTCACCATGTGACCAATCATCACTAACTGTTAGCTACAGTGGAAGTAGTAAATTATTATTGAATTGCTAAAACTGCAACAGGAGGCATATATATATTTTTTGGTGCTTAATAATGCAGATACACAATCATTTTTATTTTATGAACCCGAGCAGCTAGCACATTCTATAGCATTGTTCTTTGTGTTCAACCGAATTACGTCAAACCTGTTCAGAACAACATAGATGTGTGTAAATGTCAGAATTTTCATTTAGTAGGTCAACTGTCCTATTAAAATATTTAAAGTCAGTCTGTCCCCTTAAAATATATAAAACCAGCCCAAAAACACACCTCATTTTCAAAGTGAGGCCGCACAGGAAGCTGCAAACTGTCTGTTACCCCTTCGCCATTGTCCCGCACATAATAGACCAGTAGGCGGCTAAGAGGGGCCATAGCAGGAGTCACCCTGAAACGCAGAACTGACACACAGCTGTCCGTCTCAGTCTGTGTAGAGGGCACATCAGAATCTGGACAAAGAAAGGATATAAAGCTAGGCAGGAAAATTAGGAGAAGATCTTCCAAACTTCTGTCATTATTTAAAGTACTCATTAAACATATGAGCATTATGAAGACATTTAAATCTTTACTTTTAACATTTTTAGTTACTTTAAACATGATTTAGTTAAAGCTGCAATGTTTAACTTTTGCCTCTCTACTAACATCTCTGTTTGAAACATTAAATTGCAGGTTACTTTATGTACTCTTCCTTCCATATGTTAAAGTCACATGAAGCCAAACTGACATTTCCTGGGAAATCGGACCAGACAGCTCAAATTATAAATCATTATTATAAGCTTATCTTTGAGAATCAGAGTAACTCAGTAATTGATTTTTGTTTATTTTTAACCCAAATATGAATTCTTTTAAATATTTCTTTAACGGATCTTTAAAATTAAATAAAATTCTCACTAAGAATATAGTGCTATAGTATAAAGATAAAAAAAAGATATAGAGCTAAATTCCTATATCATCCTAATCAGACATTTTATAGTATTGGTGTAGTACTGCCAATAAATGCATCAACAAAGAAGTCCATCACTAACCTGAGTCATGTGCCGGTTTGGTGGTCGTGTGTATGTTCGTGTCGAAGGTGACAGTTGCCCTTTTTTCGCGATAGGTCATGCTGTTAGGATGTCTCTGACCTGACTGCACTATATTCCCGCGAGAGGCAACTTCATAGTGCAAGGTGAAGTTACAGGGGCAGGTGGACTTAAGATAGATCTCAGCTTCCTGTCCAACCTATAGTCAAACAGCTTGCATGCTTAACAGTTGTTGGAACAAGTACAAGCTAAAACACTGAAGAACTAGATGATGTTTACTCAAAAATCATAACAGTCCTGATCCAATAATTTGTTGTGAATGGTTGGTAGAGTATGGCTACACAGTTACAGATAAAGTTTCTTACCATTAGAGGTGCACTGGGGCTTAGGAGCTGGATGTGGCACTTGCTAGGAGAATACCAGCTACTGATGGACAGATAGTTGGGAAGATACTGGTCTCCTGCTGGTTTGCCATTAATGGCTATCACTTTTGACTTAAAGAAAAAAGAAAAAGTAAAATGACAACTACTTGGTAATTTGTAATTTAGCTAATGCTTTAATCCAGTGTGAATTTAATTGTGCCCCTGCTCTGACCCCCATCATGGATCACTCCTTATGGAGTTTGTACTTATAATCTTTTGGTGAATTAACCCAACCCATTTACCACTATGTAAAACCACCTCCAAAATCTCCAAATTTCTCCCACTAACCTCCAGCCAGACGTACTGAGCAGCTGTGGGGATGGAGGGGATCTCAAAAGCAACCTTGCCATTGTGCGAGACTAGTTCAGTGGTATAGACGTTGTCCTTTGGGGTGAGTTCAGCCTTAACCCGCACCTGCACTCCATCCGCTGGGCTCCCATCTGGATAGGTCACCTCGATCTGGGGTCAGTGGTGAAAAAAACAATAATTTCAACTTACAGCATTGATGATATTAAGAGGATGATGAAGCGTTGTCTGCATCATCTTCAGAAGATGACCCTCCTCTCACCATCCCCTTGTAGGGCAAGCCAGGCTTAAACTGCTTCCGGGTGTCTTTGGAGTATTTGATGTCAATAAGCTGCTTGTGGACAGGTGTGGAATCATCAAACATGGTCTGGCGCCCACCGTCGACACTGTTCACTGTCACCCACATGTTCACTGCTCCTCGGAAATGGTCAGTAACTTCTAAGGGCATCATGTCCTTCACGCAGAGACCAAAGGTGGTTGAACCTTTAATCTATGTAAAAGAAAAGGGACACTTACTAAGAGATGGTACTTTTGTGGCTCGCAGTTAAGAACACCATAGTGTGATGATCCCTCCTGAAAAGACCAGCTTAGACAAGCATGAACTTCCCTCAGTGCCTTTTGAAGAGTCTGCACTGGGGATGATTCAATGCATGATTACATCAAAGCATAGACACAAAAGAGGACCACAAAGGCTGAGTGCAGCATTTGGAACTGAGCCCTGGTAGACCAACATGGCCATGTTGATCAACACTTTACAAGTTAAAACTGCAATCCATAACTGTTTTGCTAAAAAAAATTTTTACAAAAAAACTGTTGTTAAGCAAGCACATGACAGATCAGTGTGCAAAACTGCCTCCTTACCTTACCCGGATTCCCAACTGTAAGTTTATAATAATGACTTATAATTACTATTATAACCTTAGGATTTTCTGGAAAACTTAATTTTACTTCAATATATATATAAACAACATAAAACGACCTGCAATTTCATGTTTCAAACAGTGATGGCAACAGAGAGAAAGATATAATGGATTGCAGCTTTGAGAAGCGTAGCAAGGACACCAGCATCCTGTGCTGGGAGCAGAACCCAAAAGCTATGCTGGTCTTTTCAGCAGGAAAATGCTTTTAACATTTCCTTACCTCCATTGATTTCATCACTGGGTGGCCCACTTCATGCCTATAGTAGCCTACACCATTCACTGTCATGTTAACTGTTAATTTGCCCATCACTGGCTTCCCAAAGGTGTACCTGGTGTATAGCAGGGTAAGCAAGAGATTGGTAACTATTCTCAAGCAACTTATAGAATAGATGTAGAATAGATCCTTTCTTTTACCTTGCCTTGACTGTGACCTGCTCACATAAGTGAAGGTCTTGAATATAGGGTGGAGGCTCTATGATGAGTTCAAATCTGGGCATAACTGTTCAAGGTGAGAAGAACCAAATAGAGTTATCAAAATACATTCCATTACGCTCCATCTTGCATTTTGAGTTTTTAAGTCTTATGTAAACTTCTAAGAGTTCATAATATAGTTTTATACATCCCTAACACAAAATGTAGCACTTCACGCTTAATTTCTTTAAGTAAAAGCAAGAATAAAGGCAATGGTTTCTAACAGAGCATTGGTGTTTCAGTGTTGTGTTTGCTTTTCTTTACTCAGGTTCAATGACTTACCATACTTTTGCACTTCAAAAGACTTGTTGTACGTGTGGCCTTGCATCTCCACAAAGACAAACCATTCGCCAAAGACAGGTTGGTCTGACAGTGGAAAGCTCATATTGACAATTCCTGACCAACACATGGAATATCAAAATTATATACATATCCGAGTGTCCAAAACTTACTAAACATCATAGTGAACGTGGTATATTAAAGCTGCAATCTGTAACTTTTTGCATCTCTACTGCCATTTCTGTTTGAAACAAAATTACAGGTTACTTTACATACTTTTCTTTATGTATGTTGTAATTCAAATTAATATTTAAGTCAAATGAAGCCAAATTGACATTTCCTAGGAAATCTGACCCGACAGCTCACATTCTAAATAATTATTATAAACTATCCGTTGTGCGTAAGGTAAGGAGACCTTTTAACACTGATCTGTTTTGCACTTGCTCAATAACCAATTATTGTTCTCTTTTTTTTAAATTGTTAATTTATTGTTATGGCTTCTGAAAAAGTTATGGCTTTGAAATTGCAGCTTTAAAGCTCTAAGGTGCAATACAATGATGCCAAAATGACTACTACAGATAAAAGTGCAATTGCAGCCATGTAACATGACAGCATTCATTCTTACCACAGCAAACAGACTTCACATCTTTCCACTGAATTATGTGGGATCCTCTGGGGTCCTGAGTAAACAAAGTGGTCATCATACACAGTATGTGGTAAAAAATAGTTACATTCTTGCTTGTTTGCTTAGCTTAATTTCGGAGACCACTTCACACTTGTGAAAAGGCAGCAGAGAATCAATCCTAAGCAAACATGCTCTAAATCCAATGATGCTTTTAAACAAACTGACCTTGCCCTGACTCTAAGGGCCAATGCTACAGGGGCCCGTCAATCAAGGTAAAACTACACATAGCCCGGCTGACACTTTCTCTGGCGGGAGCCAGAGGCTGACGGTGCCAAACTAACATAAACACGAAACATCATATACATAGCAAACATTTTTTCTGTTCCCCTTTGGCCAATTGCACAGCTTTCAGAGGAATGTTTTGGAACCAAACAACAGCGCCTCAGAGACACTTCAAAGCCCAAGCAGCATTTGGGAAAGGAGTGGAAGTTAAGCATGTATCGGCAGGGGGCAGTGGCCCAGGAACACTCATTCCCTTTTATCTCCCTTGCTCCCCGCTAGCCTCCGCTCAAGGGTCGAACCCAACACCACTAGCCGGTTGTCAAGCTCTATAGCTCTGTAACATGGACCCTGCTGGGAAATAAACACACTTTGACCATGCATCTCAACTGGTGGTCTCCATTTCACGGCCTCCACTTACCACTATGTAGGCATCAATCTGTAAAAACACATAAGAAAGTGATTAGAGGGAGAAATACAACAGCTACAAGATAGAAATATCTTTAGTAAAAGATCTGAATCCCTACTGCATCTATAAGAAGAATGGGTTCTGGGCTCTTTTGCTTGTAAAAAATGCCGGAGTTTGGCTGTCTTGCACATTTTTATGCATTTGACAGATGCTTTTATCCAAAGCAATTTATAGTGCATTCCAGCCATACATCTGTATGCGTGTTCCCTAGGACTTGAACCCAGGACCTTTGCACTGTAACATAATGCTCTACCAATTGTGCTACAGGAACACTGCAAAGATGTTCTACTCTTATATATATAAATATATATAAATATAATATATAAATATTTTTAAAATGTTCGGACCCTATTAAACAATGGCAATTGGAATTAGGCTGCTTACTACAAAGAATTATTTGGTACCTCAGAATTCTATTTCTAGGAAAGATGAGTCGCATTACCTTTTCAGTGGAAGGCCTCAGGTCTGGGGTCACACTGTAAACATTTATAAGAACTAGAGAGGAGAAAAAAATACTAGCAATTAATTTTATTACCTAAATTAATTCAGATTTACATTCAGATTATTCACCACAATCTTTATTAAACTGTCAAAAGCTATGCTATACACACAAGTATATGTACAGTATGCTAGCGTTTGGAACACAGCCTATATGTTAAGACAGCATTAAAATTTAGAACTACAGACACAGTGAACAGTAGCCCATTCTGTTTGATGTGAAGAGAGAGACCTTTCTGTTTGGGTTTATAGACCGGTTTGTCAGTCTGGATGAAAACAGTCGTCCCTTTGCTGTCTACCGTCACAGTGGTGTGGTTGTGGAATATGTAACCACCCTCATTGAGCTGCTGGTTACCCCAAACCTTCAGATGGGCCTGGCCTCTCAGATCTGATGGCACCTGGGCAGATTGTGACAATTAGCCATAAAACCCTGTGTTAGGTTCTGTTAACCATTATTTATGAAAGTTCAACATGAGGAGTACAGGCTAAAATTGCCAAATGACTTGACTGATTAAAGGCTCACCTTTATTTTGATGGTGCCTTTATCTGAAAGGGAAAAGAATCTTATGTGAAAACGATTGAAATTGATAATTTTACACAGTTAACAGGGTTAGAGCATCCAAACCAACTGGACATTCATATTCCAACACTACAAGTTTGGTGATAAATACAGACAATGATAGTATTGAGGTTTACTTCCTAAACAAAGAGGAGTACCCTTATCCGGCTAAGATACTTCAAAAGGAACATATGGCAGCACAGCTGTTGTTAGACTTTATCTGTACATGCTGACCTAAGCATCTCCTTCTGTAATGAGTCAGCTAGAATTTAGGTGAAGACAGCTGTTCACAGACTGGTAGTTTGAGATAGGAAACCCTACAGACTTCTCACCTCGTACGGTACCGTGACTGTACGCTACAATCTCGCCCTTGACGCTTAGCTGCAGCTGCACTCTTGTGTCTTCTGTGGCGTTGAAGATGGTCACGCTCACAGCCTCTTCCACACCGGCCCGAAAAACCGATGGAGCAGTGATTAGGTAACCCCTGTGCATCAAAAGACAGGTGTACAAAGCAGTTGCTGTTTGTGTAAGCATGTACGTTTGGATCAAATGCAATGATTGAACGAACAATCTATGGTGCTGTCTTCCACAAAAGCTATATTTATACCACTTTACTTAGCATAATAAAACATCTTTCTGGAAAAGATTGCCTACTCTGCTTTTAAGGTAGCTATTAGATTACCACTTTGTTTTGTCTAAAGGTTCTGACAAAGCTTATATCCTAGAAAACACAAACACAGCTGCCTTAACCTGTCATATAAAACAAATGTTAGAAGATCAACCACAAACTGACAAGGACCCACCAATATATACAGCATGAGCTAATCATTAGGGCCCCACCTAATAATTTTAGTGTATATCTACTTTTTTCAACCAAAGTGTGTTTTTCATAGGGGGGTCTGAATAAGGGGTCTATCACACAGGTTGCCAGGGGAGCTTGTGGGACCACAATCTCACCATGTACATTGCCAGCATGACTGGATGGAAGCAATGCGTTACGCCACCTACTGTACTGTAGGTAATTTGATTGTCAAGTAGTGCCACCTACTGTACCGGACTGAATTTGTTTTTTGTTAGGCCTAATAAATGTTGGTCTCAGTATAAATACACCAATCGTCTGCTTTTTAGTGCATGTTTGGCGTAAATAAAACTTTACTCAAAAATGAAAAATTGCAGGGCTTGGCTGACTGGCATAAAACCCTTTATCTGGTTGTCAAAGCAATTAAAACTTATCAGGCTTGAAACATTCTTGAAAACATCTTGTTTCTCAAAGGCATGTCATGACAAGGGTTAGGGCAACCTTATTACACTATTAAACACATTAACCCAATTCTTCAGGCACTTTCTGACACTTTGGAATCCAAGTTGTCTGGGATTATGTTCAAAGTCTTTAACAACCAAGTTACAAATTTGATTTCAGTGACCTTAAAGGCGGGGTAGACGATCTTTTCCAGAAAAAAATTGTTATGCTGGTTGAAAGTCTGTACACATCCTTATAGCAATTACTGGGTAAAGTGGTCAAAATACATTTATATCAATAGTTATCTTCTATCAAAGGTGCAGAACCATACAATATTCATCCAACCATTGCACTCAGTCCGAATGCAATGATAGGATGTCCTATTTGCTACACTATTAAGGAGGCATGGCTTTGGAGATCCATTTGAAGGGAGGGTGGGATCTTATGCTTTCAAAATGAGAACATAAAATTCCGTTTGGAAGGTAACCCCCTGACCCATTATATGTCCATGTCCATTACATGCCCAAATGCAGCTTACCAGTGCCCTTAAGTTCAACAGCATTCCTGAGGGAAAGATATCAGGTGGTTGGCATTATGGTTCAGAGAAGCCAGAAGCAATTTAAGTCTCAAGGCATGAGAAAATCCCCTGCAAGCCATCTATGCAGAATTGATCGCATTTGATCCTTACCTACCTATCTTACAATAGTCAGGGAGCACAGAACTCTAGAGTGATTAGAAGCCAACACTATGTAGTTAAAGGAAAGAACGCTTGCTGATTGGCTTAAGAGAATGTGGCTCTTTCTCAGAGAGGGCATGTGGTTATTGATCTCTTTCTTTGGTGAGCTCTGGTACTCTAAATACTTGGCAAAGCCACATGTAACAGGTACACTGCCATTGAGCTGTACCCAGTGGTATGAGAAAGACTGGCTCAGTCAAATCACATTGCTCACAGGTTAAGAGTTAAGACAGGAATTTTCTTTCTGGGACAACAAAAATTGTTTGACGCAGGAACACTCATCCTACTCGGCAAAGTCATGAGCAACAACTAAGGGGGTTTAATCTCCAAAGACCTATAAGAAAAACAGCTCATGATAAGTGTGAGAATATTTGCTGAATCTAAGGTATTACAAAGAACCCTTGAAAGGTGTACAGCATTTATGAATTTCCCTTTTATGTATTCCTCTTGTGTGTGTGAGAGGTGTAATGTACAGAACACTAAAAAACAACACAGAGGACAAACTCTATTATTGCAATGGTGGGAAATTTGTTGCCAAGAAAATACAAAACCATCCTCAGATGTGTGCATGATAAACATTGAAGTGTAATTAGCAAACATAACTTGTTTTGTTCACAATTTAAGTTCAGTTATGTCACCACTTTCAAACATTTACCCTGGTGATTCCTTTATCATTACTACAGCTATTTTTATTAATCTAAGTATTCACTTGACCACTGTTGTCATAACAAACTGTGGTATTTCTTTGCAAGGGACAGCGTGTTATTTGTTGCTGACACCCACACATTTCAAGCAGCTGTGCTGCTGGGTTTATTTGTTGTTTCACATGGAAACATTTCCACAACATTTTCGATGTGCTGCTTATCAACAGTGATAATGGAAAGGATGCTGTTGTCACCTGACTGCACAGTTGTACTAAAACATGCAAGCTAGAAATAAAAAAGCTGATCTCTGTTGAAGACAGACTGATCATCAGCATGCATCGGTACATCCACCCGAGGTACAATCCATGCATATTCCCATATCATCCACAACATCGCTTTTATTAAAACGACATGCATACTTACTGCCTTTCTTGTGAATGAACTCCACTAATAACGCACATGATAACAGTCCACGGCAGTGTCCAAAAATTGCGCTTCACGTGTAACGCTCTCATCATGCCCCTTGCTTGCGTTTTATTAAGTTTTCCCAGTGGATGTTCCGGAAAAGTACTTATTACTGTTTCGGATCGCAACCAAAGTCGCAGAGTTCAAACTTTGGAATGCAAGTATGCAAACTATCCACGAGGGGTAAGCGCGAGCTTCCGCTCCGTCCGGTTCAGCGCGTGCGACGTTCCTAATCCCGCTTCCAGATCTCGTGCAACTGATTTTTTAAACTTCCCCACGCGTGAAGACAATCCCCCTTGGCGTGCCTTATTTATCCGTCTCGGTTCCGATTGCTCATATTTCAGCATTAAAAAATTATGTCCATTCACCCCACCCCTTGTGCGGCACGGTATTTGTTAACGCACATCAGATTCAGTGAGCTGAGCTCCGCCAGCAGTAATGTAACCGGGGCAGCGTGATTCGCGGCTGCTGCTCGCCCCTTTGAACTCTTTGGGCTTTTGTCTCATTCAGTGGTGTGTCATAACAAGTCCAATAGAGCCCCTCTGAACTAGTAGAGGCAAGACCGCACCGTTCCCACAACAAGCATTAAAAGGTTTACAGGTCTCGCACCATGAAATCAAACGATTCCGACTGAGTTTCGTTTAAATACTTGATGCACGAACGTTTCATTCATTTTGTAAGCGTGATATAATTCTTGATTGTGGCATTTTAACTTAAGTATAACTTTAGGCATCTGAAGAGTTTATTTTGTTTTATTATAAATAAGCTATAAAGTGTGGCGTTAAATATATGAAAGTTTAGCGGGATGCGAGTTTTAATACTCAGGCATAATAAGAGTTTTATTTGATGTGTGCAACTGACGCCCCTTAGCGGTGACTAAGCACGAGGCACGTAAAATAAGCTTTAATATGCATTATTTTAATGTTAAAATTAAAAAGCAGCAAAACCATTTAACAAGACTAACGTTTATTATATGAGTCAGCTGTGCAGTTTTATATATCGCATTCTCCTTTAAAACAACCAGCAATAACCAGTTTTACCAGAGCAAACAAATGAACAACGAATTAAACAACAGATCATGCATATTTGTATTTTCTAATCACCGAAATTTGTAATTTTTAAATGATAGTTACATGAAGTGTATTTTGAGTACATTTGGGTTAATGTATAAATGAATCGCATAATTTTATTGTCCTATTTTATTGCTGTCCACATAGCCGTGGTTGAAAATATAATATCTTAATGTCTTGACGGCTTTTTCGTTGTATATTTGCAATTGTTTTAGTTTTTGCAATACAAAAAAACCACATGTGGACGTTTTGATTTACCGCATGACTGCGGCGTGACGTCACAGGCGTCATCACCGGCGAAAGCAAACAGGAAGTGATTGTTACAGCGTGACTGCGCCGAAACGAAACACATGTAGCAAATACATCAGCCACACAGTTTCATCACAATGGTAAGTTAGTGTTGATGTATACAAAGTAAATTATGTGTTATATAACTGTATTGTGTAGACATAGTAGATACAGTAAGTATTATGTGCATAAAGTAATGCTATGTTATAAAAAGTGTAACATATCATCAGCAAAATACTAGCAAATACTGTAATATTTCTAAAATAAAAGTAGTACGTGGAGTATCATGTAAATAACATGTATCATGGTATATAGTTAAGTACTGTGGTTTTACCATCACTGTACCACGGTTTACTGTTTTGTAACTAAGTTTACATAAGTTACATACTAAGTTGTGTGTCCACCTTAACCTCAAATAATGTATCACTTTTTTTTTAAAAGGCACCTACAGATTTCAAAAGCCTGGTCCAAAGATTTTACGTTCTTCAAGCTGAGCGTGTGGAGGCCTACAAACTTTTTGATGAGTATGCTTGCTTTTTTATTTCCTTTTCTTTCGTTCATTCGTTGTGTGTCTGGGTTATTTGGGGTAAAGCTGTTGTAATTTTTTATTTTTTACTCAGGGGTCATGAGGCATACTTAAGGACGGGGCCCCACTATGATTTTGAACAATACAAACAGCTGGTCCACGAGATCACCAAAGCATTCTGTGGCATCTCCAAAGAAGTTCTGGAGATTAAAGAGCAACTGCGAGAAGACTTTGAGCGGCCTGACCTCTCTGAGCACATCGAAAAACTGCAAATTAAAGAGAAGGAGAAACTAGAGCTGGTGGGTATTTAACATTATTATTTACGCAGTACACAAGATTTTACACTATGTAGTCATTTATGTTTTAAGAAGAAGTGTGTTGCGTTGTTGTCAGATTACGCAGCATTTGTAATTCAGCGATTGGTTAACGTCTCGTAAACCTCTGGTTCATTGGTCACAGTGGAAGTGGATGGCCAAGTTGAGCCCATTGCATCGTGGGATACAGCGTTTCATGTATTACTGCATATATTTTTGGCCCACTGTGTGAAGTATGCATGCTATGTATTGTAGAACTACTATGAGCGACTTGGTGGTATGTTATTTAAACACAGCCTACATGTCTCATTACACACGCTGATTGAAACGATGAATTCGACTTGATTATTCTGGAAAACCCCCTAAAGCGATTCTTTTGTAAAGATTAATACTGTTAAGCACCCAGTAAAATTTATTTTGACAAGAACATTAAGCTAAACACAGTCATCGGCTAAACATTTCAGCCCTGCCTAGCCTGTGTCTCTATCGGCCGGTTAGCAATGAGAGTTCGCTTGACTTAAACAGAGCATCAGGTTGCATTCAAACCAGCTGTATCCAAAATTGGCATTCTCTGCTGGTTCATGGACTTAAAATCATTATGCTCCTCCTTCTTTTATCTATAGATCTAAAGTGTTGAAACAAATGTATCACGATGTTAATGCATTTTCCTGCATTGTTTACAGACAGCCAAGTTGCAGCTGGCCAAACAAAATGTCCAAGATCACCCAGAAAACGAGGACTTTCAGGAGAACGTTCGTCAGATAAAACAGGAGTAAGTCCAATGTTTTTTAGTATTTTTTTTGTCCTTTGTTCATGACCAGCACACAGCAGTTTCAGATGTATGTATGAGAACCAGAATAATTGTTTTCATGCCAGTCACTAGCAGATAAACTGTATTTTGCTTTAAATTTGTATAGTGATTTTGTTCCTTATGTTCATGTTGTTGTGGTTTATTAGAAAAAGTTTTGGAAAAAAAACAGTGTAGATAAACTCGTAATAGTAAATTTTCCACCGAGGCAAATGTTGTTTAGAGGACTTTCGAGTCGTGACTGATGTTTTCTTTAGTAGACGTATCAGTCTCTTTGATTTCAGTCTCTCACATCACTTACATCAGCGAGAGTCCGATTATTGTTCTTAAAATTTGTTTTAAACCATTTATGTCGTACGGCACCAGTTAAGTTACCAGCAAACTAGCAGGTGACTTTCTATTTACTCGCCAAAGCCAAAGATGCTAACCGAGTGTTAATTTTGGCCAGGGAATCTCACAATAGACTTTAGAACTGGAACTTTTAAATAGCTGTGGTTAGTAGACCATTCCAAACAGTTTACACTAGTAGATATTTAGTGGTTGTTGCTTATTGGCTCCGAGTTGGTTACTAATGTCTGGAGTTAAGCTTGTAATTCACTTCAGATTAAAAGCATCTGCTTAACGGCAAGTAATAAATCAGTGAAACAAATGAACCTGACAACATGTCACTGCTGTATCATTAGACATTGTGTTTTTAATGCGTTCAGTCTGGTTTTAATGTACTTGGAGTACCTGGTAATTATTAGATGGCAATATCTCATTGTTAAGCTTGTCTGTCTTTCTTAATGGAGTGTTTTGCAAACAAGGTGCATATTGAATATCAGGTTAATGGCGATGACCTATTGTCCTTGAGAATGTTGCAATTAAAAGATCTCGTTCTCTTTTTCTCTGTGTATCCTTCAGTATAATAAAGAATACAGAAGCTTTGACTGATATTTTGCAAGACTTCAAGTATGACTCGGAGGAGCCGGAATGAGACGGATTCGGCGTCCTCTGAACTTTATCTTCTCACGGAGAAACATCTGAGGTATCAATAGATCATTCCGACATTGTTGGAATTGCGTGACATCCTTTATTTCAGTTTCACTGTTTTCCTTGTTATGGTTGGTTGAATCAACACAAAGTCGGAATTAATGAGTCTTTTAAAGTTTTTAAATAATATTCATGCTCATGCATATTTTTTGAACATTTTAAAGTATGGCTAGAAAAGGCTATTTTGGAACTACTGTTTCTTAAATACTACTTTACAGATGAAACAAAATGTATATGTAAAGATACAGTATTTACATGAAGCTTTGTGAACGTTTAAAACAAAACAGTTGTTTTAATGAAATTGTCTGTATCTGTATTGTGTGAAAAGACAAATACTTTGTGTTTATCTTTTTTACAATTCTCACTCTTAGTAAATAATTTCAATTTTGTTTGTAAAATCAATGGAAGTAAACATGTTTGTAAAAAACAAGTAAACCTTTTTTTACAAAAAAGAAAACATGATGATGTGAAATGTTTGAGTCAGTAACATAAATGTAACCATTCTGAATTAGTTTGTTTACTAAATGTAAAATATCTTGTTAAATACGCCTGTATTGCCTTGTCAAGACAAATACAGATTTCAATTCAGCATTTTTCAGTTAATACAAGAATTTTAATGTCATCTTTGTATTATATGTATGTTTTATGCAATACTTGAAGGAGAAATCGTCTTGCAAAGATACATATGTGACCTTGATAATGGTGATACTCAACGCAAGTAAAAAATATTTGCTCACCATCCTACACATAACTAACAGTAACAACAAAAAGCAGCATAAATAAAGACCACAAACAGAAAACAAAAATCCAGTAACAATAACCATGTAATTCATTAATGTTGCAATGCATGTTGGGTAATCAACAATTTTTTCAGTATGGAATTGTTTGTTTATTTAGCTCTATTCCGATACTTGGGGGTATAGTATCTAAGTTGTGTTTTAGAATTTAAAAAAATTGTGTAGAATCATAAAACCAACATTTTCTTGTGTGTGTGACCCAAAAAGCCCCATAAGGAAGATAAAATGTAATGGCTTTTTGTATTTTTTACAATGTACATAGTCAGCCTGACCATGTTTCTCTTGTTTTCTTTGAAGAAAATCTTCCAGCAGTTATCCTGGTGCTTCAACGAGTTGTTAAAGTGGTGTTCCTTATTTCAACTGTGCTCGTTTATTTCAAAGCTGGACTACAAGAATCTTCACAAAGCCCTTGATTATCAAAAAAACTTTTCTAAGATTAGATTTTGCGCTCTCATCATTTTGAGTCTGTTTCTTTGTGTTTTAATGCCCTCATAAATAATACATCTGAGACCAAAGCTTTTCTTTGCTGGGTTTTTGTTGGTGTCTACAGCAAGATGCGAACAGTAGATCATGTCACCAAACTGAGGGTTCCTTGCGGGTTCCTTTAGAAAGTCTTTGGCTCTTCCAAACAAAATATCTTAAGCACTGGAGAGTGATAAAATCCTTGTTGTCACAAACGCTCGGGAAAGTTCTTTGGAGTTCCCCTATGATTTACCGTTTTGTAGTACCTGAAAGGAAAAACAATGGCATTTACAAGTGAATGTGATGATTTGATATACGGTTAGAGAGAATCGTAATTGGTAGCAGCCATTGTTGTAGCGCACCAGATGCAGTTATATAGTGTTCTTCAAAGGACAGTGTGACTAATCAAGAGACCTGAGTTCCCAACAGTCGACTGTGCCAGAGGAAGGGTAACCACCGAATCGGTTCAGAGAGCGTACAGCGGATGTTGGTCAGCATCCACCACGCCACTTTAGGCTTTTTGGGCTCGGTTTGATCACAGCTGAATCTTTGCTATGCAGTCTAACCTAAAAGGAATTTATTAGCATTCCTTTTGATTACTTTGACTAGCTGTTTTTCTTTTGTTGTGGTAGCTGTCTAAAGATTATATGATGCTTGGCCATTAGCAAACGCAATCAAACGCAGGTCCATTGATCAAAAGAATAAGATGATATATTTCGACTCCTTTCTCGTAAGTCACGTAAAACCATGAAATGCTTTTTGCATGGGGCCTTAATTCGTGTATGCCAACAGTAATGATTTGGCGTTTGATATGCGTCACGAAATTGGTAGCAAAAAATGAGAAGGGGGTTTGGTTTCTCCTTACCGACCTGGTCGTGCGTTTTTTGGGCTTTCTGTAGCCAGACACGCCATTGGTCGTAGAGTTTGATGCTGACGTCCGTGCAGCCGTAGGCATGTTTTCGCATCCAACCGAAGAATTGCTTGAGTTCTCTTCGTAGCGTTGAGTTCTGTTCATTGGACTTAGAATCACATGAACCACCATGCGTCCTTTCTGCAGGGAGAAGAGAAATGACACATGCATGATCCCATGATTTGTGTCATATTCAAATTGAAATACTTAACTGAAAAAACAATCAGTCTTTTCTTTTCTCGGGTTCTCCGTCATGTTTTTGCGTCTCACCTCAGTAAGAGATTAGTAAGAAATTTTGTTGACCTAGTTGCTCATCAGTGTTGAATCGTGGTAAAGTTAGTTTGTGGTTTGACAATCAGATTTAGTTTCAGTGTAAATCCATAGCGCAGTGGCTCAAACGTACTTTCATCTTTGTGCTCGGTGAATTTGGATTTGTCTTGGATTTGTCTCAATTATTCTGACACCAAGAGCGTAATACGCAGTAATAAAAAGTCATTTCTACACTTACGTTATTTTTACATATAGGCTCTTATGCAATATATATTTATATTTACATAAATTGTCATGCAAATATTGAGGTCATGCAAAATGTACAACCTATAATTGTAGCAAATCACCCACAATACGGCAATGCAATGCAATGTAATGTACAACTGTATTCTATTTGGTGTATCTAGATATATATAGATATACATAGAGATGTACCGGCCTGTATGTTTTAAATGCTAGAATCTGGTGAGGTGGTTAAGAGCAACTATCACAGCCATGTTGCCGTGCATTTATAAAGACCTTTATTAAAATCAATTGACAACAGTTGCTTAAATGCTGTCAATTGTACAGTGTTGCCCTGAGCAATGTGCACATACCCATGAATAATAGGGTATTTACTGGCTCTTTGCTAATGAGCGCCAAAGCAATAAACACAGAATGCACAAAAGAAGGGGCAGCTCAGACTTGCCATAACTCATATTTCACTGCATTCAGCAGAGCTTAATAACATCCTTTCACATGCCACTCGAGACGCAACAAAAATCATTTCTTATGAACAAAATCTGTTTCCACTGAGTTTCAGGACAACCGCTCCTTTAATCTGAACATACTCTAGACTTTTTAAATTTATCAATCTACAAAACGTCCCCGAAAAAACTCGTCAATTGTCCCCTCAAGCGCTCTGACATTTCGCTGAGGTCTTTTGAATCTGTTTATGAGAGATCTCTATCTAGTGGCGTGACGTTTTGGTTTTTTTGAAGTTTCTCAGTGTTTACATATGGTTTGAATCAAATTAGCTTACAATGCCGAAGCTTAACTGGAAGGAGATTCGTTTGCGTTAAGGCTTTGCGTTTAATTCTGAGAATGTTGCCGTAACTCACCGCTGCCAGGTGTTGACGCGGCCGTCGAGTGGCTCCAGTCGCTCCAGATGCCCGTCTTCCTCGAACCGTAGATACCCACCGGGCTGCATCGCACTTGAACGAAATATACAGTGCCACCCCTGAGACCCGCTAACCGACAAGATGTCTGATTCCCAGCATCATCTATCACCTGTGGGAAATATTGATGATAAAAACAGAGTAGTCTTTTAACAAATAGTTTGCGCACTTGACAGATGAGTGGGGTAAGATATGCCAGCAAGCTGTGTCTTTAAGAAGAGTTGACCACAAAGTAAGACTTTGGAATAGAATATTGCATTTTTAAATTGTTTGCGTGTGTAAACAAGAGTTTTTTCATACAAAAATTTTAAATCCACTTTTGTGTTATTAGTGCAATTTAAGATCTGTGTTGTGGCAATAATGTCTCTTCAGGATGATTTGCTTTTGTTACAGACTTAATAAAGTGCAAATAATCTTATTGAAATTAATTCAAACTCATTCAAATGGCTCACACAGATGTAATCTCGCTGTCTGATTCCTGCCTCTCTGCCTTGACTTGCTCTACAGTTAAATTGTATTCAGTGTTAGAAACGTAACATTTCAATCTTTACCTTCCATTCATCACTCTCCTCCAGACGATATCGTATCTGGTACTTGGCCTGAAACAGGTAATCTTTGAGGGCTGGAGGACTTCCCCAGCGTACACTTAACTGGTCCTCCAGATCTCCAACGCGACTCACGAGAACATCAGATGGTGGATCTGTAGTTACTAAACAGAAAAATACCGCAAATCATCCAACACTGTACCAAATCTTCTAAAGGTGATTTCTAAACTGTTGATAGATGGGTTGATTATGTTGGTAACTTTCCTCAACCTATTATTGATAAAGTAAAAGCCTTTGTGGATTAGTCATTTTTACTAAACCAGCACATTTTACCTTTAAACGAGTTGCTTTTAAATTGAATTTCCCAGGACATTTGCATCACTGCTTATTAGCTAGACAATCTTTTGCTGTCTGTTGCTATAACGTAATCTCCCATTTTTATTGTTCGCGAATGGACGTTCTTTTTAATCAAGCATGCCCTGAGGCCAGAGCCAATCACAGAGCATTGTGAAGATTATTGTTTCTGCCGTGCAGAAGATAAGGAAATTAGGCTTTCAAGATGTGGATTTCTTACACTCAGATCCACTTTGGTGTCTTTTTTGTATATGCATTCAGTTGGGTCCAAAGTCTGGGACCACACTGAAAATTTGATATATCTGTTGGTTTTCATCTAAAGATGGAAATAATCAAAACGTTTTTGGAAAATTTAAAACCAAGAAAATATACAATGAACATGAAATATAGAATTTCCCATAATTTCAGACTTTTGGATTCCACTTTTTGTGTGTGTGTAAGTGTGTGTGTGTAAGTGTGTGTAACTGTGTGTGTGTGAGAGAGCAAAAGAGAGAGAGAGTATGTATGTACAGCAGACCCAGTGCTACCCAGTGACTTTCAAAATACTTGTTTTTATGAGCTGCCTTTTGGAAACATTTCAGGTATTGGAAGGTGATAAAATAATTTTATAGTTTGTAAAAATCTTTTCTCGCAGACGTGTGTGTGCACACCATATGCGAGACATTCTGATAGTTATGGGCTTCTATGTGTAAGAAAGAAAAGTGTATTTTGGAAAGCTTCACATATTAGATCTGTTAAAACCCTAAAAGTGTATTTTGCTTAGTATTTAGCTTAATCTCCAGAATCATTTTTAAATCAAACAAGTGTATTTTAGGAAGGAGACCTCAGGTGTCCCACTTACCCACATCTAATATGTCCAGAGTGATGACATCAGAGGTGGCAGACCCAAGCTGATTGGACGCTTCCACCCA
Organism: Ambastaia sidthimunki; assembly: GCA_036877625.1. Lineage (NCBI taxonomy): Eukaryota > Metazoa > Chordata > Actinopteri > Cypriniformes > Botiidae > Ambastaia > Ambastaia sidthimunki. The sequence goes on from JAZGTK010000876.1 coordinate 38,157, forward strand.
GATCTCATATGGTGTAAAAATGGCCAAATCGCGTGGAATGTAGCATGTATACGGCTGCCCCATGTCTTCCTCGCAGTCCTTTTCTTTACCGTACCATCTACATAAATATCAAAAAAAGTTACAGGCATCAACAAAAGTTTTTTGACATATATAGCAAAAACCATGCAGAATCTGAAACTTCTCACTTCAGTTTGTACTTGAGGATGTATTTGGTATTGATGAACGTCTCTCCTTGACTTCCTGGACTCCATCTGCAGCTGAGATCTTTGGTGTTTCGTGACCAGCATGTGAGGTTGACAGGTTTCTCGGGTGGCACTATACAATCAAATTGAAACCAAAGCAAAGTGGGCAGCATGAATATTGAAAAACATTTGGGCCGCAACCTTAGTAAAACATGATCAATGCAAGGGTATTGGAAGGGGTGTCTTAAAAGACAATCTAAAGACACGTTCACTCTGAATTCGGAATCAGTCATAACTCAAGTTGCTCAGTTCCGACACTTACAACCAACATAAAGGCACGATCCAGCCAAGACTTCTCCGTTTCCACGGTGACAAACCAGATTGTCCCCCGATTGCTGCAATGAACCATTGAGTTGATGTAGTGTGACACTCAATTCAGTTGGGCTCAGCACCCTGTATGTGTTTCTAGCTAAGCGTCTCCCATTCAGCGTCCAGTACAAAGATCTAGCTGTTATTTCCAGCTCGGCGCTAACCGTGCACACCGCTGTCAAACTCGAGCCGATAGGAAGCACCGTATCCTGGGGATATATGACAGCCAAGTCTGGGGGTCAAAAAAAGAGTAAACTTCATGATTCAGGAAACTTTACAGCCAGATTTATGACCGCAACGTTTTAACAGTTGGGTGATGGCTCGGAAAGGTCTCGCAAGGTCATTTTTCAACAGCTTAAGTGGTTTTCCATCCTCAAAATATTCCTTCTCTGTGTCAGCAGAGCTCATATTTATTCATGTTAAAGACAAATGTGCAGAGGGAACAATGGGTGCGTTTCAAAAGCTACTACTTCTGGCCTTTAGGGACAGCAAGTGTTAATGCGGCTCACTTCTGCTCATGGTGGGAGGCGGACAAGCTTTTTAACATGTGCCACTGGAGGACAGTTGGAAAGCAAGACAGAGCGGAATAAACAATCTAGGTCAAAGATTCCCAAGCAGATCTGAAAATATTTTGATTCGTTAAACCTAGAAAAACAATACCAAGAAAAAACAGAAGGCAATGCTTAAGTTACAGGGCTGTGGACAGGCTAAAATCATTAGTTGTGCATCATCCCATGATTTTGATTGGGAGAAATTAGGTATAAACTTTAATTATTTCTGCGAATGACAGTTGTATGACCTGTAGGTGATATTTGGCTGTATCTCAAGTAACTAACAATACATTTGTGATATTTTGTCAGTGTGCGTGTGTCCTCAGAATCAAACCCACAACCAGTTGAGCAACATCAATGTGCTTCATTAAGCTTTGATGACAATTAAATTCCACCAGACAAAAACTGCAAATGATTTTTTTCGGCCTGTCTGGGTTTCATTCATAAATTAATTTGACACTCATTCTTCATGAGCGTTGCCTGCAAAAAACTGACTTATGACATTCAGTGGATGAACATTGGTGTAAACAACAAAGAATGTCCACTAATGATTGATTGAAGATTAAACAGCCTTTAATCTTTGAATGGAAGCCCTGCATAATAATTTAGATTTTTCTTTGTTTTGGCCATCAGAGTGGCTGAATAAATTTTATTGATAATTTTTAAATAAAATTCTATTGATAAATTCATACTTGACCACATAATCATCAACACATTAAGTGCAATCTGATGCCACAATTAGGTATTGAATTCAATTTATAATTATTTATAATAATTATACTTTTGCAATGGTACTGGGGGGAAAATATCAAGAAACTAGTTTACGTAACAATAAATTATATAACTGGTCTTCTTTTGAGAACTTTGATTGTCATGATAAATTATTATTTGTGTAATATAGAGACCGGGGCTAGTTGTCACAAAGGCAGGTTTAGAAAGTTTTTCATTTCAGTAGTTTAAGGTCTGAAAAACTGTTGTTCAAAACTGTCTTAATTTGAATAATCTAAGATTAAATTCTAGCATGATCAATTATAGTTTTTGGGTAAACAAACACAATAAAACCACAGTAGTATATGTTTAGACAATGGTCAACTATTAAATAAAAGTATATTTTAACTCCTAATTAAACTGTTTTTTACAATAATAGGTATTTGTCACGTTTAAAAAGGTTGTTAAAAACGGGTTTAAAGTTTGAATCAATGTTACCTTTATGTTTTTATGTTTTATGAATTGTTGCTCAATGAACTAAATTCCTGTTTAATTACAGGAATGTTTAATGTATTTAAGACTTTAAATACTGTGTGACTGTCCAGGAATTGAACTTGGAGAGGTAAACCTGAGAAATACTCGCATGCGTAAAAAGTGTAACTCTAAAACTACAACAATTTTGTTTTGTGTTCCTTATTCTTGCAAATATGAAGTCATGAACGTGCATTAAAAATCAAAACGTAGTTTTTTAAAGCTACCTAAACGACTTCTCCTCCCTTTTCCTAGAAAGTGAACTTCATCTGGGATCATCTGGGATAGTACTTACGTGCGGCGAGCGCGCACGGAAGAAGCGCCACCAAAAACAACATCGTGATTGAAACGGTGATATTCTGTCTGTCGCGCGCGCTCTCGCCTCTCTTCTTGTCATGCTGATGGGGGCGCGCGCACGGGCAATCCATTCTTCTTCACGGGTAACCGATGAGAAAGAAAAGCCTCGGGTTCCCAGAATCACCAGAAAGCCTCGTAGGAAAAAACATCGCTGGTTCTGGGAAGCACCATTGCGCGAAGGGCACGCACGGATCCACGCTCACCCTCAATTTTAGAAAGGAATCAATAACGTGCACGCCTCAAAAGCTACAAAAGTTCCTCTGAGGCCCCTCCCACGTCTTACCACACAGCTCAAGTCATTATTAGTGGGGCATCAGCAGCCGATGTTTCCTTTTTTTGACAATAGTTAGTTGAACGCAGCTGAAAATAATAAAAACAGCCCATTTTAAAGGCTTTTCTTTTTGATAACTTGGTATGTTGCACTCGGATTTGTTGTCGTATAGAGACACGAAGCTCTCCGTATAACCTGTCTCAACCTTTTCAGACCGTTTGGTCCATAGCCAATACGCACCATTCATTCTTGTCCGGAGTACATTTGATTATGGCCTGCTTTGTGCGGTATAAATCCACACCCAATGAGTCTCCATTGTGAATTATATAATAGCTGAATAGTTGCTCAAGTTTTTTTGTTGTTATTTTCTTGTTTAGAAAGCGATCAATGCGTTTTTGTTTATTTTTAGTGCGTTACGTATATTGGGCTTTTTAGTCCACAGTGATCACGCACGTCTGGGGTTGGACGGTCTCGAATTGAAGCTATTGCAAAAGCCGTATATGTCTCCACATGTTCACGGTAAATTGAAAAGACGTTTGTGCACCAAACCATGAAATAACTTTGCGAAAAGATAGAATTGAATTTAATTCACCTGGATTGAATTGGACTTTCATTGCATTGCAAGCAAAACAAAAATTGCTCAGGACAGTTTTACCATTACATTCAGTCTAAGCTAAGAAACGATGCAAATTGTGCAATATTTGCTGTGGTTATTTTATTAGCTTTCCAATCCAAGGAATAGTTTTTCTTTGGCTTCTATATAATGTTTATATCCACACCTTCAAATTCAGTCTTGCTGCAATGCAAAGGACGGAGACGCGCCGGGAGAACAGCAGCGGCGCGTGCGTGATGATGCGAAGAGTGACGACACGGCGCATCAAAGGCACGAGATCGCCAAGCAGATACAGCCCGAACCGAACCGAAGCGGCAGCAGCAGCATCGGCACCAGGGACAGGTCGAGACGCACCGAGCCCCGCAGACGCGCCAGTGCACGCCGAGACTGTGCTTACCGAATCGTGCGAACCAAGATGCTCCAGTTCGGCGGCAGGGTGCGCGGCGGTCCCGCGCTCGTTTCTCTTATTCTGGTAGCGCTGGCGGCGGCATCATCTGATCTCTTTGACAACCAACTGGGCGATATCAATTACTGCAAAAAACAATGCCAGATGTCCATCAAAAACAAAAGCCCCGCCAAAGTAAGTGCCACGTACCAGATGCTTCTGCGGTGCATAATAACGGTCTGTGAATAAATGCTTTGCCTGGATTGTGCATCGACTATTTGCTTATCCCAGATTTGAAGATTTGAATAAATGAACTCGTTTCGCAATTGAAATCTGTAGCTACCGCACATCAAACGATCGTTTAAACGCAAAACGTTTCCGCGTCTGCAGCTTCGGCACTGCGCAAAAGATGGGAGCATTATTTGGCAGCATCCCGAGCCAATTCCTTATCGATTCATGGAATTCTGTGCCCCAGTTCTTGGCGCCGCATGCAAACGTTACTTTGCAACCTTCAAGAACAGGCCGGGAATTAAGCTTTATGACGCATGAATTATAATGGTCAATATGTGGACACGGACAATTGTCGTTCCGTTCATTCGTGTCAGTATAAACCCGAGCGCATCTGTCATCCAGATTTGTTTAAACCGAAACGAAACATTTGGGAATCTGAATGCGCAAAACGAATTCCATCGAGTGCGTTAACCAAATCTTCTCTAAACCAGACGAGCAGATCTCTTTTGTTTGCTGCTGGCCCACAAACCCTTGTGAAGACGTGGGCTGATGTTTGCTCGATAACCGAGGGCGAGATCGTTCAGCTACGATCGTTTGGCTTTGATTACATAATGTGAAGGTTTTTTCCTGCATCTTCAGGAAATGGACAGAGTAGATCTTTATTTTTGCTGTGTAGTATGCATCACTTTGCATGGTGCACCTTAGCAGGTGCGGTGCATTCGGCATGTCGACTAGTGAGGGCATAACCTATCTTATATTTTACCGCATTTTTATAGCCTACCAACATTTTTTTTATCTCGATCTTGGTCTATTTCTCTGCTAGATGTTTCGTAACGTGTTTATTTTACTTTCATTATCATAATCGTAAGGTTGATGCAGAGAACGTAGGAACCAACCAACTGAACGGGGTAATAAAGGCGTGTTGCCTTATTGTGACTTTAAACGCCACCAAAATGCCAAACAGACAAAGGTGTCAGTAAAATGCACCATTAAATTACTTAATTATCGCACCGTTACTGATATTATCGGTTCAACCATCTGTCGGCGCTGTTTGCCTTCGGTAAAGCGTGAAATCTCTTTGTGTTTATTTTTTAGGCAGATACTCTCATAATTTCAGGCCTATAAAATTGAAGACTACATATTGGAAATGGAAATGACGCACTTGGTAGTGATGTGTTTTAAATAGGCTGTCCATTTGGAAATACTGCATGGGTTGAATGTTCCACAAATAAACAATCACATAATGAAAATGACAATATTTTGTAGTTGTGTCATATTTTTCGAGGCATGTAGGCAAGAAATTGAATGCAGGCTGTAGTAGTTTGTGCAGCATTTTGACAATACAAGTATAATTATTTTATTATTTGACAAATCAATAATAAATTGTATATATTATAGTCTCTCTCTCTCCCCCCATCAAAACCAACTGAAATTCTTTGTGTGTGTGTGTATATATATTTATGCTTATGCTATATCCACCTATATATATATGTGTGTGTGTGTGTGTGTGTGCTATGCTATATAGGTGGATATAGCATAGCATAAACACTACTTTGCATACAAGGATACACCCCGGGGTGGGGCATCATGCTTATTTGCCCAAGGTCACACTGGTGATCTTTGAAAATGTTCAGGTTGTCACTATACATAGATTCAAACCACCACATCGTGCATCACCACGTCTCAATCACAACACTACCATTACTACCACCCATTTAACTCAATCTTTCATTTCCAGAACATCTTGAACGTGTCGTGTCTTGTGTAATGATTTTCAGCATCTTAAATTAGATATTGCACAACAGAGCTTTAAATTGCCAGTCGCTGGACAAAAAGTGGTGAACATCTATCAAAGCTGATTCTTGGAATCTGTATTACGGATATAATTATTGCCGTACAAAGTGTACAAAGGGATTCATCCTGAATGAAGGTTTTATGAAGTTGCCTTGTTCATACAGGACTCCATCATGAATGCCTGTCACCGTGGCTGCAGGCTCTACTCAATCTGCCAGTTTGTGAATGGAAATACAGGCATCAATACCAGCAAGGAAGAATGTCAGGGAGGTAAGACCCTTCAAGCTACACATATCCAAGTTTAATTTCCTGCAGGCAATGAATCGCTCTCCAAAATGTGTCAAAAAGTTGTTGTAATTGTAAATGCTGAGTGTAGAGTTAAGCTTATAGACATTTTGTGTACTGTTAATGAAGAATAAAGGTAAATCCTGGAATTTAGCCAGTTTATGAGTCAACAAACATGTTCCACCCAACTACATTTCCCACAATTCCCTGTGGCAGCAGGAGAACAATACAATGCATTGCTAAAACAACAATTAAGCACTTAAGGCATGTCTTTTGTCTTTTATTTTGTTACAGTAGCACTAGAAATCTGTGTTTGTCAGTAAATAAAAAGAAGAAATGTAAAATCGTCAAATGTGTCCTTTTATTACTTTATTAGTGACTTCCAAGCTCCTAAGTTTAAACTTCCCAGAAGAACTTCAACAAAATATAAGCATAAAATTAAAATAAATTGGTCGTCTAGTAAAAATCTAAAGCGAGATTTATCTTCTTAAAGTGAATTGCTTGTTGAAATGCATTTCCTAAATCTAAAAGAAGCAAATACGAACATTTGACACCAATAATGTTTCGGAATGAGGCGCTGCATAGCCCAAGGACATATATTCAGTGTGCAGACGGTCTGATAGCGCTCATTTTTATCTGAAGATGTTATTGTGTGCTAGTGGCAAACAGCCTTTCAATACTCCGCTGTCTGTAGGATGCTGCTAGGCAAGAAGGAAGTTCTTTTATTGAAAATCAATTCTGCGCTTTCTGGCGCAAGAGGCAGACGCCGCGATGTTTGTTGATATTGATGACTGCCCGATCGTGGGGAGTGTTAGATGGAGATGGAACCTCCTGACAGGTATCTTGTGCACGTATGTGTTTGTCTCCAGCATGCCAGGAGGCCTACAGTAAACTGCTGGAACAGGAGGCCTGCGGCACTGGATGTGCTAGCCAACCCGCTGAGCCGGAGATCCAGAGGAGGAAGGTAAAATTTTTCACACTTTGTGGTTTCCTCAAGGACGGATTACGGGCCCGCCGCGCCAGCCTCTGCGGGCCCCCTTGGAGAAAAGTGGAAATAAGACGTTGTGTTCTTCTGTAGCAGTAACTTTACATTTTGCAGATGCAGCCTAAAATCCCTGAATTTCTACTTTTGAAGTTGACTTGAACTTTCAAGTTTTTTTTAATCTTGTAGTTGTAGTTATTTCTGTGAATTATGCCTGAATTTCAATTTTAGATTCATACTAGAAGTTTCAAAGTAAATTTTGCACATTTGACCTATGAAGCAGTAGCTCTGCAGTATATAATTGTGAAATATAATTTTAAAATGTTCCTTATTTGTATGTCACTTTTGAAAATAGCATCTACTAAATATATGTAAACAATAACAGATGCATCGCTAGTTTCTCGCTAGTTTCTTACATCGCTAATGTAAGAAACTCACAATTAAAAGAATGAATACACCATGTATTTAATGCACTGCAATGCTGTTTATAACAAATACAGTATAATCATTTTACTTTTGCCTCGTTGTGCCTCGTTTCTTGGTACCAGGCCTCTCAGTTGGAGGTCCATGGCGGCCAGAGGCCCCGGGCCTGTTTGGTGCAGGCTCTGATCCATCCTTAGTTGTGGTGTTTAGATTTTTATCTAACGTTTCAACCTCTGAACAAATTGCTTTTGATATGATCTATAGCTGAAGGCCCTGACCAACCGGCCCAAACCCATCTCTGTGATGGATGCCCTCTCCAGCTGGTGCAACGACATCGTCAGTTCTGCTCAGAGCTTCATTTCCTCCACTTGGACCTTCTACCTGCAGGCTGATGATGGGAAGGTCGTTGTGTTCCAGGTTAGCTTGTTGTCTTTTTTTGTAGAAGATTCCACAAGTGACTCCCATATGCTCTTGGTTTCAAGATCTGGTTCATTTTACGAAGGTTGCGGTTGCAACGCTGAAGTATCTCGATCCACATCAGAGAAGTGGACTGGTACCACTGATGCTACATTAGAAGAAACCGTATTTTCCCGGGGGACCCTGCATTGAATTGCAAGTTTAGTTTCATGAAGCTCTGTGTTGTTTCTGAACCAACTACAAATGTAAAAAACATCTATAAAATTGTTAAAGGGATAGTTTACCCAATCATTTTATCAAAAATGTAATGTTCTCTTTACACACCCTCATCCTGTTCCAAACTTATATTATTTTTTTTCTTACGTGGATAAAAGATGGTATTTTGTAGGATATCTAAACTTTTTCATTAAAATTTTGTTTACCTGTTTAATTCCATAGAATAGAATAAACAGCTCAGATATTTTTTCTAAATATCACCTTTGGCCTTTTACAGACAAGAACAGCATGAGGTTGAGTAAATCGTGACAGAAGTTTCACTTTTCGTTGAATGATCCTTGGAACCACAGCTTAGAATTAAGCCTTCACAAGTTATCCATGATTTCTCTGTGTAATCGCAGCCGTGATGAATTGGTGTGTTTAACGACCGCGAGCCCTCTGCAGCCATCCTGCGGCTAGCCTAGCGTGTGTTTAGCGGTTAGCTGGCAAAAAGCCAACCACGTGAAAAATGGACTCAGGCCGGAGATTGTACAGAAGAGGGTGAAAACCTAAGTTTTGGCAGTAACATCGCTGTACCTCACTTCCAAACCTAAACCAAGCGTATAAAAATAGAACTTGGACAAAATAGCGAGGCACCATTTCTGAGGAAAGCGGAAGAATAATGACGGGCTTTTTGCCTCAGGCATCTAAACAAAGAGAAAAAACAGATTGTTTTTTGAGAGACCTGCTGTGGTGTGCAAAGATGAGGCTGTTACATGGACCACTGCACCACAGTAATATAAATAGTAAGGCAAAAAAAATGAACAAGGATCTTTTTTGGGTTAACTCTCAGTACTAGTGGAGTTTGAAGTTTGAAGCTTCCTCCATAAATATGATTTATGTTCTAATCTGTTTGATGTTCTTGAGGAAGTAATGACGTTTTTTTCTGAAGAAACGCCTGAGGGAAATTCTTGCACTTCAGAAAGCGCACTTCCCTAAGTGTTTCCCAGAGCACTGCAGACTTTTCCCTAATGTTTCATGTTGGAAAAATCCAGTCAAGAATCCAACACATTGAATCTGTCCGTTAGTGCTAACCAGTGTTAAAAATTCCGTATGAAGCAGCTATTCAGCCCTTTGAATAGTGTTTGATTGATACCCGAAATTTTCAAATATCTTGATCCTCAAAACAAAAAACTATGTTTTTAGTTTTATTTATGTTAAAGAAACCTAGTTACTTATAGAATATTTCAATGGTCAAAATTAATTTTGTGTTAATTTTAAATGTTAATTGAACAATGTTAATATGTACTGATATACTGAGTGCTGAGGTGCTGTAAGTGATTTTAGCCATTTTGGTAAAATTATTCAAACACCTTTACTCAAAAGCCCCGCCCACTTAGGACACGTGAGCCAATCTGATGTCAGCAATCCTGAACATGTAAAAATGATTGACGGGTAGACAACTTTCCTGATTGCTTTACGCTGTGATGCAATGCAGCTGTATTACTGAATTAGTTTATAATTTAATTTACATTCCGTTTATTAACTGTAAAAGCCTGGCACTTTTTTTCACTATTAACCTTTTGATGAGTAACTATAACAAGTTCCTCTGCATTACTTGTAAGTTTCCTAACAGGAACCATGTAGCATTCAACATTGATTAAAAACATAAAGACAGACGTGTGATTAGGGGGGACAATTTACTCTCTTCCAAACATTAGGGGGGGTGACACGTTGCAAACATTGGGGGCCGTCTATGATCTGCAGCCCAGTTTCACATCAGTAACAGGCCGACATTTGACATCAGTTATGTTGCAGTCTGGGCTTTAATGTGTGTCCTTTCTGTCCGGGGTTTTGTAAGTCCCTTAGAGGTAATCAACAGAAATCAGACTATTTCCTCTGAGCTGTAGGGTAAACACGACTCCATCGTTGACTAGCCACTGATTGGGGGACGGATTTGTGTTTGGAAAGAGGTCTCCCATCTTGTTTAAATTCCGGACGAGTTCAACGTGGACGGCCGCTACAAAGACGGGCTTTCGGAGCAAATTCCAAAAAAAGGGAAACGAGATTGTTTACTATTAAGTCAACAATCTCAGCCTCGTCTTCTTGGCAGCCCCATAAGCTGCATTGATCACCTTTGGCGAGTTCTGCAGTAATGCATGACAGATGCGCATCAGCTCGCTTGCACTAATGGCAAGATTCCATTGGTCTGTGGCCAGTCAACATTAACTACTTCAGATGTTCATTTCTCTCCCTTTGATTCTCGTCCCTTGAAGACATCTGGATTCAATACTTTTGACAGCATCCCTTTCAATTAAAGCAACTGTGAGAGTCGAGCTTTTTTGCAGAGCTAAATTGTCCATTCTATGTTGCATTTCATGCTACGCCTTCATGTCTTCTCATGTCTGCTATTTTTTTTGTTTGTTGCTGATACGTGTCTGTCTTTAATCTTTGGAGGTCAGGATTGTACGCAGCAATCAGTTGCACGTTTTTGCTTATGCGTGTCGCTAACGCTTTTATCCAGACTTTGACGCTTTGAGTTAGGGATGGATCGTGGTGGTTGACTAGCTTATTGGTTAGTCGATTAGCGAGATTTTTATATACCCTGCTAATGAAGGCCTACTGCCTCTGGTCAGAGATTAGTTACTGGAATACAACGAGAACCCGACACTCCAAACGGTTCCTTGGGTTTTCGTGTACAAATGCGCTGACATGAAAAACCATGTGTGTTCGCTTCTGCCAACGTCTCTGTGGTCATCTCAGCAGTTCATCTGAACCTCCCTGGAGAGGGTCTCGGAGATCTGCACGGCTGAGTCTGTTTTAGAAGAATTCAGGGGAAAACAGCAAAAGGCTCTTTAATAAGATCTCAAGGGGAAACTAAAGATGCATTCTTTAAAAGAACATGTACTAATTTACACACATAAGCCAAGACGAAAGAGACACTTTGTCCTGTGGACTAATGAGCCAGATCTGAAATCATGTCCTCTGGATCCATTTTGAAAGTGTCTTCTCAGAAGCTGCTCTTTGAGTCGAGTCCCTCTGCACTTGTCTGAGCTGGCGTCGAGTGCTCCATTTGACCAGCTGACTTGGGCCAGTATGGCTAAAGGCCGTCAGACAGCCATATAATTGCGAGTGGAAAGAGGGACTCGGTTGACATGGTGTTCCTGTGCGGTTTCTCGAACTGGAAAGACCTGGCTATGATTTTCAGGAATCTCAATGGGGTCGTAGAAAAACGAAATGTCTAGATAC
>JAZGTK010000877.1:0-49633 GCA_036877625.1 Ambastaia sidthimunki
GACAGAATTGTTTGAATATCAAAATCAATTTCCAATCATTATTTGAAAGCAAACAGTACAAAAACTGAAGGATATGAGAGGTAGAGTGAGAGAAAGAGAGAGAGAGGTGTGAGGTTGCTTCAGTAAGGTCATCTGTACGGATCACGCAGTGGGTGTATGTGGTGTGGGCAGACAGCCGTTAGCTAACTCACCAACACTAACTACACTCACTAACGTTCTATTAAAAACATTAATCAAAATCAGAAGTCCTCCGCTAACTAAGGCTCTCAACACAAGTGTGAAAACACTTTTATCCAGCCAATATATCTACAGATGAATTCAAAGGTAACCTCTCATCTGCTTCCTTATGTGGCCTCAGATTTTCTACCACATTAATATGAAAGCTATGTGAAATCCTCATGTACTCATGTTAGGAAAGTTTACTGCTCAGTAGACACTTTCATTATTCATTATGCACTTCTTCATAACAAGAGTTCTTAGTTTTACTCAACTTTGTCTCAGATGTTTCCCCCTAAAATTCCAAATTGTTGTTATACAGTAAAAGCAGAGAGCTAAAAACAATTTGGGTAGTGTAGTTCAGAAAGTGTGAGATTGTACGAATTCAGTAAGAAATGTTTGAGATCTCTGAAATTTAGTTAAGAATCATGGCTGATCTGAGCACATTTTAAGACATTTCTGAGATCTCCTTGGAGACATAATGTTGTATTAGGAGGTAATCTGAGAATTGGGATACTTTAGCCATTTGCTTTCAGTTTAATTTAAGATATGTCTTAGATATCTCATTGATATCTATGAGAAACAGTTGAGAAATTAAAGAACAGTGTTTTTTTCTTTCCTACAGCATCTCCTAAAGGGCACAAATGTTCCTCTACAAACTTCTGCTGTCAGCAACAGATAAACAGACAGAGTGTGAGCATATGTATTGTATAATTCTTTGCGAGTTACTCAGATCAGGCTGTGGGGCGGCTGGTGTGGGAGGGTCCAGTTGTGTGTGTGTGTTGTATATTTAGGTGGATTCTGGGTTGGCGTGTTGTGGGAGGGTCTGATGGCGTAGCCCATCTGCAGGGCTGAATTGTAGGTTGCGTCTGAGCGCAGGGACTCAAAGTAAGATAAATAATGAGAGTGAAGCCGACCGAAATAGCCTCCCCCGTCGACTCTGCGGTTCTGTCCTGCTCAGAGATCGTCCAGACCCGACTGCCTCTGCCTACTCCTCTCTGGTTAGCATCCTGGCTAAATTTGTTTGCTGTGCTCCTGTAATTAAGCGTGTGTGTGTGTGCCAGCGCTTTTTGATACACGTTGGCAACTGGGCTTCATTTTACCACTAGTTTTTTCCCTCAGGAGACTCATAATAGTTGCAAAAGTGTTTAACAGCCTGTGCCTTTATGTAGGTGTGTGTAGTATTACCGAACAAAATCATTTGTTTTACAATTAACCTCCCTGTTAAACCTGTTCAGTAATATCAATAACACAATGAGACATACACTGCAGAAACATACAAAATGACATCTTTAACATCTCAATTATCGCTCTTAGGGAGCAGTAAGATTAAATGGAGAGCAAATGGAGTCTTTTCTGCTTCTCAGATGTTTTTCTTGAGAGAAAACCCCAATGCAAGTTATCTCACATGTGTAATCTGTAATCTCACAATCTCCTCTGGAGGTTCTGAGGAGATCTCAACAATGTCTTAAACTGAGCTCAGATTTGCCAAAGTCTACTATTAAAAGTCAACGATAGGAAAATTCTCCATTTCAACATCTCATAATTTTACACTCATTGTTTGCTTACAATTAACTAATGTGTCTAGTTTGATTTCTTCAAGTAATTTAGACATCATTCTAAGAAGCAACTTCTGCACTGATATGTGCAATGATACGTGATTGTCACGTCCACCATTGTTGTGCTATTAGCATTTGGCCAAACATTGTATATTCTATAGCAGCGTAATCAGACCTCATTCTAACCTCAGTTTTCTCAATGACTTTTCACTTGTCATGGAAATGACCTGGATTTCAGATTGTTGTCACGTGTTCCTCTCTTGTGTGTGTATGTGTATGTGTGTGCAGGGGCTTTAAACACACACTGATGTAGAGAGTGAGTGATCACCCCCCCACTCGCCCAAGAGAGGGTCAAATCATAGCAACCACCCAAACTCCAGCGGCCCGCTCACACCTCTGAATCATGCATTACATAAGGCAACATCACACACGCACACTTGCACCCGTGACATGGAGATCAGAAGAGCATTTGAGATGCTCCGTGGCGCTTCAGAAATTAAAAAAACGTTCTTTACATGAGCGTATCGGTTCTAAATGTGATCTGCGCCAGATAAAGACGCTGTAAAGACTTTCTAAAGAATCATTACTTTTATTTTCAAAGATCATATCAATACTTTCAACAGATCATATCAAACAGAATTGTGCTTCCTGTGTATGTATTTTTTATTGAAAACAGGAAGTTTGAGTTGAAGTAGTTTAAGAATTTAGTTTAAGAGTTTGAGTTTAATATCGAGCTGAATTAGTCACACAGTAAACATTTATATATATATATATATATATATATATAAAATTTATATACATTAATGCTCTAATAGACTCTAATAGACACTGCACTATATTTACATGCATGACGCTACCAGTAAAAGGTCTGAGCACAAATAGAAAACTAATTATTGCCTAATTGTTTCTCATTATCTTAAAATGTTACAGTCTAAAGGCTCATGTTAAATGCTTAAAGTTTCGTATACAAAAGCTTCGTATGCAAGCGAAATTGTAATTACTGAGACTATGAATTTCTTCACAAAACTTAATTTAGGTTTTATTTTATTTTTATTTTAGATGGGCTGGAGCAAATAGTGAAAAATGTTAACGAAGTGTCCAGAACATGTGAACTGCTGCTTTCTTTAAAACCAACTACATGCAGCTCATGAAATTATTTGAGACAATAACTATCATTATCATTTAGGTAATAGGAAAAACGTTGGTACTTTAATAAAGTTCAGATGTTAACGTATTTGTTTAACCTTTTTTGGTCATCGGTCAACAAATTCTCATACTTGCATTTTTTTTAATAACTTCACTCATGCTAAGATATGCAAAATAGTATTCATAAAAATTAGTGGGTGTGGCTAAAAAAAGTTATGTATGTTTGTATATATTGCACAGATCATATTTTGCACACCAGACAGCACACCATATACTGTAGATTCAGAACGCTTGTAACTAGAACAACAGTTGTGGATTGTGAACATGCAATTTCTCTCTAGACAGACTCGCATACACACCCCAACCCCACACGGGTCTCCTGTCCTAACTCAGCCACATTATAACTGATCTTTCATTGTGGTGTTCAGATGAAAGAGGGAAGGCAACTATAGGTCAGCCCTTTCTGACGGCGGTTGGTTAAACGAGTGTTGCCAACGGCGGCGGTCGTGGCCGAGTGTCCAGTGAGCAGGAATCCCGCCCCACCGTCTTCCACCACACTGAAACAGACACATCTATTTTAACAACTCGCCACCAAGATGGCCGTACCCATAATCCTCTACTGACCAGCTACGCCCTCCTGCCCCACTGGGGTTTTGATAGTTAGCTGGAGTGATTACTAACTGTGTTTAAATTCTACTAAACAACATGTGATCACCCATAGGCCAGCCCCCACCACTTGGGCCACGCCCACAGACCGCCCCAATTCTGTTCATTGACTGTCTAAGGCATTTTACCCATATTTAAACTTTTTCCCCATGTATCTTTCCCTCTTTATCGACCTTTTCTAAACATTGTTTTTTATTGTTGTCGTGGATACATAACATGGGTAAAACTTTTCATCACATTCTCTGTGACACATCTAAAGTGAAATCACACCCACACATATGTAAGGGGAAAACCCTATTTATAAATATGCATATTGTTCATAAAACATAAGCCATAATACACATCCTGTTAGCACAACCTCATTATGAGAAAATGTAGGGCGTGGCTTGTTTTTTCCAACGGGAATTGATTGGCTCTAAGGCAGGCAGTTCAAAGCTCACAACAAATTACTATTGGAGGGGTGTGGTTAATGATTCTGGCTCCGCCCAAGCCATCGGACTGACATCATCCGAGAAAGCCAGAGGGAAAGTACATTTTCAGATTTTAATTAAAGATTACAAGGTCACATGTTTTTAAAACAATGATGTACACTGATAATTTGATTATAAAAAAAACCTGCAATATTCCATAATAAAAAAGTATATTTTAATTTTAGGGTGACAAAATCAGCATTTTGAGGGAAAACCGCAGAATGGTAAAACTAATTTTATCATGGTAAAACATGTTACTGTCCAAAAAAAAATCATTTTCAACAGCATGATGGGAGAATGATTTTATGGTTGGTTGTATTCCAGTTGCATCCATTTAGTTATCTACATAACATGGTTAACTTCCTGCCTACAAACCACAACAAGAATAGAAGAGCCATAGGGCTTTGTAACCTTTAGAAATGACATCACACTTCCTGTCTCTTAAATAACAGAAACTTTCTCAAAATGCTTCTCATCTTAAATGTGGAGGACGTGTTAACAGCAGGAAATTATTCAATGTTCTCTGTAGCATTAACGTGTAATGGCCAACAGTAACACTTACAAAGCGGAAAAGGAGAAGCTACATTAGAAACGAAAATAAACATTAAATTTATAACACTAAAACGACAAGAATAAAACATTAACATTAATAAAAACATTTTATATAAATAAATAAACAATTAAACCAGGGTGATTCTAAGCTTTTAATCTTAGTGGGGCTCAACTTCAATATGAGCTGATGTGTCACAAGAAATATTTCTTACCTACAGTGCAGGTTTATACCGTTTCGGTGAACAAATTAATGTAATCTGACAGTACACGTACATCAATAATATTGTGTGAACACAGGCGAAGTTGCTTGTATTTTTTGTGATTTTTACAACAGTAAAAATATCACTAATATGCAAGAAACCTGATGGCCTGTAAAAAAGATTATGGCTGGTAAATTTTCTCAGTTTCTCAAGCCCATAGAAGGTGTGGCAGAAAGTTAATTTTGGACCCTGTGTGTGTGTGAGAACATCCCCTGACACACAGCGCATCAGAACACCACCAACTCCAACAGGCAGGTTTAGACACGAGAGTGAGATCACAGTGAGGGGGTTTATGATGGTACAGCTCTACTAAACTGGACCCACCCACCCTGAGAGAGAGAGAGAGAGAGAGAGAGAGAGAGAGGATAATATAGGGGATAGAACTGAGAGGAGAGGGGTGTGTTTTTGTGTGTGTGTGTGTGTGTGAAGTGTGTAGGAGAGGCTAAGAAAAACATTCCGGACTGGCAGCAATATCTCGGGAGAGGGCGAGAGAGAGAGAGAGGGTGAGGTAATATCTATGAGTGTGTGGTTGGATTACATTCCTTTCCTTGTCCTCTCATGCAGTGGGTTGTGAGACCAGAGAGAGAGAGACAGAGCGAGTGAGCGATCGAGGGGTGGTTGCTGTGAACCAGTTAGACCACTCTAGGGGTGTAGCTAGCACTAACAACCAGCAGAAAAGTGTATTCCCCTGGTGTGCACACACACATCTACACACTTTCTCTGTGAATTAGTAGCAGCACTCTACTACACCCTTATAGACTAAATTTGCCCTATTTACCGCACTTAACCTTATACCTGCTCTTAATGTGAACTGTGAATCAGTGTATGTTATTAAAAAAATCTGTCTTATGTCTCAGGCCCTGTCAGGACAATTAAGACAAACTGTAGACCACAAAAAGCATAATAATACACACACACACACTTTAAACCACTAGTGAGATTTTTTTTAAATAAAATAATATATAGATTTTTTGCTCCTGAACTGCACAAGTTTGTGCAAATCCTAATTATCCATCTCATCCCAGTGTGATTTGGGAACGTTGCACACAGCATCTGGTGCACTCCAATGGAAGCACAGACTTTAAGCTGACTTTTTATGTAATGCAGGCAAAAAGTAACATGGTCAGTGTCACAAATGTGCTTGTTTGATTATAGGGCTGAAACATGAATTAGTTTTTGCGTTGTTTTGTTTTTAACTTAGTTTCCATGTTAAAATACTAAATACGTTTCTAAATCCCAGATTTTCAATGTAGTGTTGGACTTCACTGTACACGCTTTCCAATTTTTTATTTTAAAGTGGAAGGCTAGAGATCGTGGGAAAGTCGGGTGGGTGGGTCTGAGCGTGTGTGTGTGTGTCAGGGTGTGCCTACACTGTAGAGAATCCTTATACACTTGCAGGAGGTTGACCTTTAACCCTAAACCACACACACAATAAACATAACCATATTGTGTTTTATTTGATTCCAATGATTAGAGATTTAGCTTTAAGTTATCATTGCATAGCTGACTTTAATGTCAAGCAGTGTCCTGCAGTGACATAATATACTTAAAGTATTTTAAGCATTTTAAAAATAATTGAAGATAATTACACATGCACTTTTATTATCTTATATTAATTGAGGCCAATTAATGTGACGTGTCACACTGTTGTTTCTTTATGTGAGGTAAATAACAAAAAAAACTTACATCTGCACCTAAAATCAACACTTCAGTGTGTGTGAGAGTGTGTGTGACCAGGATGAAGATGTTTGCCAGTTACGTATCGCAGAGAACACACACACACACACACACACACACACACGCAGCAGGAAGTGGTTGGTTCATGTCTGCAGTTTCAGCTGTCAGTGAGAGCTCATCCATGGGTCTGTCTCATTTCTAACAGTCTGTGATCACAGAGAGAGAAACAATCTCCAATCACAGGCATCATTCACACTCCTGAAACATTAGAAGCAGAGCAGAGACATTTAAACATGCACTATGCTACACTTCACACCTTAAGAATTATTACTTAGTTAAACCCGTTTTAAACATCACATTCACATGAGCTAAAGGCAATGTTTAGAACTGCATACTACTTGTATACTATTATGTATACTATTAAGAGTACTTAATTTCTGTATGCGTGTGGCAGGAATTAAATTATATTACTTGCATGTAGCAAGAGTTACATTTGTTTTAGCGTGTGACCTTTGACATTGATGAGACTTTTGATTCTCGTTTAACGTTTTTTTCTGAACCACATACTCCACGAGTTCATGACAACACTTGATTAATGATGCAGAGTTAAAATCCACCTCCAGGCATCGAAGTGCATAGGAGCGTTTTGAGCCAGGCAAACATTTATTCATTTGGATCTATAAATGATGGAGTTTAAACAGGGTGAATGATAGTGAAAAGTGTTCAGCCTTGTTTGCTTGATGCATTGTATAATTATCTACCTGCATTCACAAACGCCTTACTCATGATACCCACTCCCTTCTTCAGGTGGGTAATAATGGAAATGCCCACAGCTCTCGAACCCCTCCCTGGGTTTAATACGATAGCAGCACAGATACTGAACACTGGGAACTGAGCCATGATAAGAATTAAATGCATTCTTTCATATGTCTCAATCAAACACATTAGTTTTATCAGCTTAATTCACCTAAGCACACACACACACACTCCTTCACACAAACACTGTTTCTACAGGCCCGTGATTAATTGTATATCAAATATAGCTTCAGCATAATTAACTACATTAGTCTGACTTACGAAAAAGTAATTGTGTCTTTTTAGACGTGGTACCATGGTAACACCATATTTATATAAGTGTGTATTGGTGTATACTGTATATGGTAAATTAATGTCAATCAAACAGTAAAAGTGTGTGTGTGTGTGTGTGTGTGTGTGGTATGATCATTTTTTGCAAGGGTTACTTTACCTGAACTTCAGCTATAGCGACATTACAAAACTGTATATTGTCTTTGACCAATGACATTCAATCAGGCTGTTATATTGTAGTTAAGTGTGTTTTCTGCATGTCTACAGTGCAGGAAAGTGTTTATGAGTTTGATAGCAGTGCATGATGTCTTCTCTGTTATACTGCAGGTATGCCAGAGGGGTTTGTGTATGCGAGTGTGTGTGTGTGTGTCAGGTGGACACGTGCGGCTGGGTGCCAACATACTTTTGGTTTGGAGGGAGGGGTGGGTGGGTGTGAACTGTTGTTTAGTCTCTCTCTCTCTCTCTCTCTCTCTGATTCACGACACACCTTCTGTGCAAAACGCAACTCCTCTCCTTATCTCTCTCTCCCTCCCTGTTGCTTGCTCTATCTCTCTCTCTCATCTGCGCTCACTTTCACATGTTTGAGCTGGAGGATAGCAGTTTCCTGACACGACGAGACTTCTATCTGAGACACAACTCCTCCAGCAATACCTAAAGGTCAGAAACCACCACTCTCTCTCTCTCTTTCTCTGTCTGTCTGGGTCTCTCTGTCACTCGTTGTTTTATTGCATTGCTTCAATGTCTGTCTTACTGCTCCATCACTCTGTGTAAAAGTGTGGAAGGTTTATTTTGTCACGTTAGTTGCGTCTGTTGTTGTGAAACGTGCTTGAACCCTATAAAGCTCATGAAAACTTAGAAGTTCAGTCTATGGGGCCCCCCCACCTCTTCATTCTCTGAGTGTCTTTAATTAGAAAGTCTAATACAGTAAAATGAGATGACAGGTCAGGGCCGGGGGTCTGATGCTATCGCTGCGTCGCCCTGTGTTTCCCTGCAAGCCAACTCGCATTTAAAAGAAATCAGGCTGTAGGTACGAGCGAATCCTGTGATGAACTTTATAAATTATGTAGTTACTTCAAAACAACAAGGAGAACAGGCAAGCTAAATTTACATATAGAGCGTATATAATAATTTAGATTTTATTTTGTTTTTCATTGATAATTCACCAAACTAAACAAAGCTAATTACCATTAACTTTTAAACCTGTTCATGTCTGCTTTCCATCCCAGAATTGTTGTTAATATGTTGCTCGAATGTTTAAGCATTGCAAGATCAGCTTTTTGTTCTGTGTGTAAAGTTTTCATATATCAAAAATCAGATTCTTTAAAAAAGTATTTTTAATTAGAATGTTTTTTATTTTGAAGTGTACATTCTTGAAAAAATATCATAAAAATATTTTTTGTAGTAACTGCATGCAATAAAATTGTAGTAAGATTGCTGTGTGACTTTATCGTTTATATCGCTATATACAGGAAATGCAATTTTATTGTAATAGGAAACAAGACTCTTGTCACTTTATCTGAGCGGAGAATAAATTCCTACGACATGAATGATGAAATATTCAGATGTGTAAATTCAGTGTGCTCAGGTAAACTGTGTGAATACAGAATACACTTAGAGAGAGAGAGAGAGAGAGAGAGTGAGAGAGAGAGAAAGAGAGAGAGAGCTTTGTTCAGAGTGGTCAGGGACACCATATATCAGGTGAATGGGCAGATGACTGCTATCGTTAATTATTCATTCATTTCAATTCTGTGACGTCCCGTCAGAGTCCCTGATTTCCTTTTACTGCCAAGCAACTTCTTTCAGATCGATCATGGCGTGTTTGAGCTCAGCACTGATTCACTGAACATTAACAACCTGCGTGATTGCACGAAAACCTCCCGCGTTAAGAGTTAAACGCTCACTGTCACTCGAACCCGTTTAAAGAAGAAGTGAGGGAGAGAAAAGCGAGAGGGAGTGGGGTTATGCTGGGATACGAGCCACACCTTTGTCTGTTGAGTCACCAGCACAAGGTTTATCAATGTTGAACCTGATCCGAAGAGCTCTTTTGTTACACGCTGGATACTTTTTCACTGGCGTGTTCTCAAACAGTCGAGAGTTCGGCACACACCGCGCGCTCTCCGCGGGAGGGTGTGGGAACGAGGTACGGAGAACAATGACCAGGTTCTGCGCAGTTCTAGATCACTGCTGGGTACGTCACTGTAGCCGTACTCAAAACATACACAGAGCATAGAGACCCGTCCCCCTCATCCAAAAATCTTTTTCAAGACAGAAATAGATCATTTACAAAAAAACTAAAGTTATGCTATTATATAAAACTGTAATCATGCAAAGTTGATTAGAGGAAAATGTTCAAATGAATTCAAAGCAAAATTCAATTTCTCTCTTTCTCTGGCCTGCTGAATGTTTTTCTTCTTTTTTTATTAACTGTCAATTGTCTACCTATGTATGTGTGACACATTTTGGTTTCCTTGGTTTTAGCGAGACAAATTCTGTCACCCAGATCCCCTCAAAAGTTTGTTTCCTAAGACTGAACTGCCACTTCACTTTCTGACTGAAAAAAATGTACTTTTAGAAGCATAAATAGTGTAAACCCAGACTCTCCTGTGTGTGTTTTTTGTGTGCGTGTGTATTTGATTTGGGTGAGGATTCACTCACACACATACACGCGCACAGACACACACACAAAAACACACACACATCTCTAAGTGCTCCTCTCGTTCCTCTAATCTTCATAAAAGCATTTGTGGTTTGGTGAAGACAGTTTGTGTGTTGGTCGAGGGGTGTGTGTGATCATTTAGGTAAATCTCATCTGTCAAGTCACTATGGAATGTCCTTACCTCACCTTCACACAGAGAAAGAGAGAGAGAGCGAAAGAAAGAGAGTGAGTTTAATTTTCCCTGGCAACCTGCGATTAGCTCTCTGCTGCTGAATACAAAAAATGTGTTTTCTGAGGTCAGGACTCGATTCTTTTATTATCTCAGAACAGGCAGTTATTAAAACACCTTGAACAAGTCGAGAAATCTGTCTATGTCCTCATTTAATAGTTCAATAGTTAACGCTGGAAGTTGATGTTTTTTGCCCAATTATATGTGCCTGAAGACCTGTCACACGTTTAATAGCAATTCACCAGGTCACATGCTCATGGACATTATATGAATGTATAAAGCGCATCACTATGGTCACAGTGAGGTAAACAGCTATTTATATACTCACGGGGTTGTGCTTGGTGAAATTATATTAACGTAAACTCTCTGTAAGAATTCAACAAGTGTTCTTCTTAAACCCCTCCCACACGGTACATACTCATTGCTGGTCACATGACTAATCCCCCTCAGAAACAGGAAATTAAACAAATTCTAGTCAAAGCTATCGGGAAAAGAAACTCTTTTATTTATGTGCTTATAGTTTGTCTTTATGCAGCAAATCTTTTAAACTGTGACTACATAGCCTCCAATACTACTTTTCTATACTATAATTATACAATTCTGTATTTTATATAATAGACTCTGCTCTTCTTTAACTTCTATACTGTACTTCGACTGTACTTCTTTGTAGTATCTACCACAGAGTTTCAGTAGCTCAGTTTCTCTCAGCTTTGGTTTAGATGAACACCGAACTGTGTTTAAAACTCAGTGAAGGCCAGTTTGAGTTTGACTGATTTTCTCTGGTTTACTGTATGAAAAGTGAGTGTGTTATGAGAGCAGCTGATTGGGGAACATCTAAACTTCTGTAGGTGTTTCCTGTGTGAGAACAGTCACTGTTACCAGTGGCAACTCCCCGACTCTCTCTCTTTCTCTCTTTTTAAGTAATTGACAGAAACTAAACTTGTTTGTAATGCACAAAACATCTAAAATTATTACACGTTATTTGGGGCGACACACCGCAACACTCATTTACTCAGAGAAACACACCACTGAAAAACACACACATAAGCAGGGAAATCCGAAAAGGGCCGTTTTGTAGTGTTGCTGTAAGATTTTGGTTTAGAAACTGGGTCCACCCACTGGTGTGAGAGGAGAGGCATGGGGGGGGAGAAAGACAGAAAGAGAGAAATGAGTGTGTGGGCTATCATTCCCTTACTCTGAGTTTTAAATAAGGACACATTCATCCACCCACCCCAGCCCCACATCACACACTCCAGAAGATAACTCTGCTGAATAGTTTAGGTATCAGAGAGGGCTGCTTTTGGGCTCAAATGATTGACTGCTGGGTTATAACATGGTCACAGGAAGTCAACAGTTTGGTTTCAGATGCTGTGGGTCATTGAGTGACTCTGTACACATGATGAAGGAAGTGTTGGTCATCAACACCATAGTACTATAGTATTAGTTAGGGATAAAGTACAATCTACCGGTCATTACTGTAGAATGAACCTTGACAGGGTGATTTATTAAAGCCACAAGAGGCATTATAATGCATTACAGTGTGTTTACCACAGGAAACAGGTGTTCTTACCTTAAAACTGTGGTAAAAAAAGAAATCACTGCAACACACAACATACACTAAACAATAACTGCAACGGCAATAGAATAAATAAAACATGTTAAGAATCCAATCTTACAATGGGTCAATCAGAATTTAGCGTGATAACGTTTCGTAATTTGTAACAGTGACTAAAGGTAAGTTTATCCTATGTATTACACAGACACCTGCCAAATAAATAGACAAACATTAATTATACATTATACATAAAACATTGCTCATGTAGCCAGGATTGACCAATCAGAGTCCATTATTCCAGAGAGCTGATTTAAATACTGTAAATAAATATTGGATTGATCAAACAGAAGGAAGCTGTGTGCTGCTATAAAGTGTCTGAAAGTTTGGCCACAGAGAAATAAAAAATGTGAAGACCTGTGTGTGCGTGTGTCGTATGTACACGTCAGTTCATGCACAAATGCAAGTACAATATCACAGTGTGTGACTGATCAGTATGAAAGCATGCATCTTGTGTGTGTGTGTGTGTGTGTGTGTGCGGGCTTGACAGACATGTGTCTCCTGTGCCCTGCAGCCTGGTTGGTTTTAATTAGGTAGAGCCAGAGGGCCTGAGGGCAGACAGAGGCTAGTCATAATCACACACACACACACACACACACGGAGGCCAGCCTCCCCCTCACAATCCTTCACAAAAAAAAATGTCCTTTTAGAAGGAGCATCTCAAAAAACACACACCCTTACACACACACTCCATCTGTCATTAACACGTGTGTTTTCTGTACGATTAGTTTGATGAATGTCATTTGAATTAGGAATCTGCAGGTCATTTTGACTCCTCAACAGTTACGTAGCTTTCAAGATAGAACGATTGTTGGTTTCAGATAAGTGGCAAATTCACGGCAGAAATTAATTGGTGATTAGAAATTAAGTTTTAATTGTTAATGTTGAGTATAAATAATGTATGCATTTTTTGTACTTTGAAATAGCAAACGTTTTCCAGATAATACTATTTGTTTAATCATATTTAAGACATTAAGACAGTGTGTCATATAACTATAGCAAGACTCTTAAAACACCTGCGTTCTGTTTCATTTTAGAAGATTTTTTTAAGGAAGAGCGTCTCGTTTGTTCGCCCTAACTAACTGGTGACAGAAAGTCTCTGTCCCCACCCTAACCAACTGGGTCGGGAGGTTCCGCCCCAAATCCCAGTTACAAAAACTCGATGAAAATTCACCAACTATTTAGGCATATTTGCATCTACGCTTTTCCTAATCAGTATTTTTGTCTTGTTTTCTCACTACAGATATCCCAACGTCCTCAAAATATGACTTTTTATCATTTTATGAAAGTCTTAAACAAGACACACATTCTGATTGAGAAGATTTTTGGTATGTAGTTGTTACTGGGCTGCAGTTGGTGTGAAATGTTTAATTCTCATAATGAATGAATCATTCACTGCTGTCACTTTAGTCAACTGTAGAACTAGTGCTCTAGTCCTCATAATCTCACATGTATCACACAGTCCAAGACAAAAACACACATAAGCTGCTTGTGCACAGAAGATACCAGTTAACAATGAAACCAGACACCAGACATAACACCTAAATAACCAGAAGAACATGGCTGATGTGTTTGATCCCACAAACCTGCTCTAATCTACTCACCGTGTGTATTTATGTATGCTTGCGTATGTGTGTGTGTGTGCATGGTTGTCCTTGAACAACTGCTTCCCACCCTAGTCGGTGGGCTTGTCTGTAAGTGGGCAGGGATGACACAATTTTTTCCCACAACCCACACCCTGAAGCACTAAAGCCCCCACACCCAGAATGCATCTGTGCAGCGTGTCCCAAATCACAGAAGAGAGACTTTTTACAGATGATTTTACAGAAAACATTACCACAAGCCTGTAAAGCCTGAAACATTCCTTCACCAACAACCATGTTAAGTTCCAGAATCTTTTATTCTCTTTTTATTTTCTTCTTTAGAAAACCATCCATGTCCTGGTGCTTTAAAGAACCCAGAAACCAAAACAGTAATATAAAGCCTATAATGATATTACAAAATTGTTTTAATCTCCACAGAACCATATAGCAACTCAGGAACCATATACAATGTGAAGTGATAAGAGGATTCCTCACCGAATTAAAAAAGTGACACAGATGTCGCATTTATGTGTCTAATATGGGAATCTGTTTTAAGACACGTGCAGTTACCTGCCTGGGGTTTCTATGACAACTGACTGAACATACCTACAACTAATTATACATTTGCCTGTGTAAACTTAATGTTAGACAAATGTCTTCATAATTAATTTTCCCACCTCTTAAACTGGATTCTCACACGTTAACTTATTTTACTGCTAAGAATAAAACAAATGAGTTTAGTCAGAATGTGTTAACCATTGACTTCGGCATTCTGTGCTTGTTGCAAAGCAGGTCATGATGAATCTGTGGAAAATTATATAACTAGGTGGATTTTTGATGTAATTTAGGAAATCCTCTCCGTGTTTGTGGTCCCATTAAAAGTGTCAAGTCGTGATTTAAAGGGACAGACACCGCGGCAAAATGTCACAGTGCCAACAAACACAAACCAGAGAAAAAGTTCTAATAGATTGAAGTTTAAAATAACATATTTAAAGCAAACTCATTCTCTCTCTAGCTTTACCCACACACACGGTGTAGCTATCATTGGTATAAATTAGTTAAGTTAAACCTAAACAAGTTAAACCTTTTATGCAATTTTATGTTTACAGAAATGGTTAAATATTAATTACAGGAAACTCATTACTTTTTTACTTTTTTAAAAAGTGTTGTCTATTTTTCGTGTTAACAGAACATCATGTTCTATTGTAAGACCTTTTATCAGACCAATTTTACAAACTTTTTTTATGTGCATAGACGTTTAAACATGACGATTAATTAAACAACAAGTTATCAGACATTACAATCTGTCATAACTGAGCTTTACTGTTTTTGCAGAGTCATTGTTAATAAACAATGTTCTTGGAAATTTTAAGGAAAGACAAACTAACAAAACTTGTTTAAAATTAAAATCATAATCCAAACAATGGGGAAGTGTAATATTTTATGAATCTGATAAAATTATGCATAATCTTCAGATGTATACCAACATCCAAATGAAAACCACATTAAATAGTAATTTTAATGTTAAACCACATTAAACCGAATGTAAAAACTAAACAGCAATTTTCTTTTGCTACATTAAATTACAGTAAAAAAAACTGGATGCGAGACAAAAACCTCAAAAAGTGTCAATTTTATAGTTTATACACAAACTAACTGATTAGGCCTCGATTTCAGGTTCAGTTTCAACAAAGGAAATTGTAGAGCTCTGCCGAGACACGTACGATCTTAGAATATGGGTCAAACTACATGTCTAAAACAAACTTATAATTAACTAGAAAGTCATTATGTCTCAATTCTGCTGTTATATAACCTTCATCAATGTAATTTAACTTACAACAGCGTGCGCTAAAATGTACCTTAAATACTGTATTCAAATATTTCTTTAACTGTACAGTACGTTATACAACAACAGTGGTTTCAAGCCACAGAGTTTGTCATCATGTAGCATGAGTGATGTTTAGTTTATCTTGGTAATAAAAAATGTTTTTTGCATTGATTATTTTTTATTTCAGTTTTGTGCAAAAAAGTATCTTGCTACAATATAATGCTGCTAAAAATGTGGCTGAGACATTTTTACACAAACTTGGATTACAAACTTTTAGGATTATAACATGCTAAATTACACACGCAGTCATCTGAGGTCACGGGTCCGGTGCTTATGTGAACCCAACCAATGACATTCGTCTGTGTGTGCCGATTTCTGAAGTCATATATAGTGCTGGTATTTTTCTCTCTGTTTAAACTACCTCTTCGTCCATTGGTCCCCAAGTTCAAGTTGCAAATCCTTCGCGAATAAAACTAAAAATTCATTTAGTCTGACCCCAAATCAGAGGGTTTGAGCACCATGGGCTTTATTACATACTGAGCTTAAACTGTGTTGTGGAGGAGGATGGGGTATTATTATCTTGAGCTTCCCACCCAGCTATAAAACTACATCTCTGTACTGCTGCTCTAGAGTAGATCCACCTCCTCCCTCTCTCTCTCTCTCTCTCCCTCTCTCTCCTCCTCCTCGCTGTCAGCTTGCACACAAACCTCTCGGTCTCCCGCGTGTGCCGTTGTTTTGGGCTTGTAGTTGGATGCTCGGCTGAGTGTGTTTTTGTGAATGGAGAGTACGTGCTCGGGCAAACAGCATGGACAGGCGCTCGTGTGTCCCTCAAAGAGAGAGATGAGACAGGCTCGGATCTGAGACGACACTTGGAATAAATCTGACACAAACTCACTCTAACGCACACCTGAGGATCTGGATGGGTGAGTGTGTTAAAGTGTGTTAAAGAGTTGAGAAATTAAACCGGATGCACATTGCTCTGGGTGTTTATGTTAGAGTTGGAGTGTGCAGTGTATATCACGCGATATATGCGTCTGAGGTCACCAAGTGTGTGTGTTTGTGTGTGTGTTTATTTGTGCCTGTCTCTGTTGGCTATGTTTGTTTTGTTTGTTTGTGTGTGTGTGTCAGGTATAGAACAGCACGTCTGTGGGCAGTAATTTGATGAGTCATGTAATTATTTGGGCCATTCGTTAGATGTCGTCTCCAGCAAACGAGCTTGTGGAGTTTTGGCCCGTTCTGAGCGCAAACTAAAACACAAACAAATCATAACGCAAATCAACAATAAGTCTCTTCTGAAGAGAGAAATGAGGAGAGAAATGTCTCGTGTATGAAACCAGCTTGTCTAAGTGTGTCCTGCAAATTTAGGATATCAAAAAATGTGGAGTTAGTTTGAAATTACACTGAAAATGCACTTTCTAACCATCTTTAATTTTTTGTGAAATGTGTACATATATAGGCTACAATGACAATACAAAGTGCTTAATTTAAGGTTTCTGATTAAATTCTATAATTGTGAGTTTTTTGGCATCTTTTAGCAGATACTGGTTTAAACAGCCAATGCATATAAACTTCAAAACCGTGAAGACGTTTATCGTAACATCAAAAAATGTCATACTATCATTTAATGTTATATTATGATATTATTTGCAATTGAAACAACTCTAAACTTTAATTTTTAAATCTACTCTTAATAATAACCTTAACAGGACTTAACAGGACTTGCCTAAAGCAAGTGTCATAACATTTGAGTTGTCATTATATAAATCTACACATTTAAATGTTATTGCATTTATCTGTGTAATACTTTATATAGTTACATGTATAAATTACGAGTCAGGCAGAAGTTAATTAACAGTTATCACAGATCTCAAATTATTACAAAATGCATGAATTACAGTATCACCTACACACAAAAAATGTAATGCATATTTGATTCTTCTCTACACATGAAAGGGGCTCAGTTTGGAATCGAAAATGTCAGATTCAAAGCGATTTGTGCTGTTCACACAGTCATACAAAAGCAGATCTGTAAAAAAAAAACTGATTTGGGCCTCAATCAACTGCAGTGTGAACAAAAAGTTTAAATAGACATTTTACAAAACAAATTCCTTCTTACACAGTAAGACCGGCTTTGTGATGAAGACGACTGTGTGTGTGTGTGTGTTTGTGTGTGTGTGTTTAAAGGGGCTGAGCGCAGATTAGAAACAGGTGTAAATTACTGTTTTTAACAGGTGATGCAGGTGTCTGTACATCTTGCTTCATATATTTACCAAACAGAGGCATTATAGCAGACATGACACAACCATGTGTGATCCTCGAAGTGACATATACTGTATTCTGTTGTTGTGTGAATCAGCATATGAGTGGAAAGTAGCTCAAGCAGGAGTAAATGTGGATCAAATGTACGGCAGAAGTCTAGATTAAGTCCCACGAGCTCAGAGCGATTCCAAACCTAAAAGCCACAGTTTATTATGTTTGCTTTAACTTTGTCTGGTTAAATCCTGTGGTCTGTACTCAATTACATTAGTACTAGACAGCGAACGTGGAAATAAACGTTTGCCCAGCGAACAGGGAACGTTTTCAGAACATTGGCAAAAAAAGTTCTCTACAAGAAGAGTTAAACTTCCTGTAACATTTTTAATGTTGTATATATCAGAAACATTACGTTAGAATAAAATAAAGTTGAAATATTCTGGTTTTGAAATATATATATACAATTTAATTAGGTTTTTTGCAGTTTATCGAGTATGACAAATTTTTAAGAATAAGTTTAAGAATATGCCATGAAGCCTCTCAAATAATGAGGTCATAAAATCTACATGTATTATAATTATACAAGAAAAAGATACAGTTTAAATAAGTTTTAAATTAGCATGTCACTGCTTAACCTGTTGTCTAAACTACCCATTATTAAACGATCACATTTACAGCTTTTCTAACTCAAAACTTCCATAGTTATTTAATGCCACAAACATATTCAGAAACCATATTCAAATTCAGAGCTTTCTATTGGACGATTGGCAGGCCATCGCAGAAGCGCACAGTAGGAAGGCAGTTCTGACTGTAAACAGTCTCAGCTAAGCACTAATAGAGTAAAACCTACAGGAGCCCCTCCAGGTGAGGCCCCTAAATGATCTCCCTCAGGACCCACGAACCCACGACTGGATTTAGCCAATTTACCAGCAGTCTGAGCACCCGTAAGTCTGTTCACCCTGACACACGCTCGCTCCTGTCTTAGACTCGAGCCCTGCCTCCCTAAAGAGGCCATGATGAAATATCTCTCACAAATGTGAACTGTTTTAACTTTTGGAGAAGATGTTGTAACTTTAGCGTATTTCAAGAGTTGGTCATTTTTGCATCAGAGTAAGATCGGCGAAAACGAAACGTGCATTGTCTTTTTAAACTTTGTGTTAAGAAAAGCTTTTCCGATTTGCGAATTACCAATCTTTTTAATTAATGATGTTAAAGTCTCTGTCCCAGTTACAGAATCCATCAAAGCGTATCTGTGTTTTCGTGTGTATATGTATTTAGTTCAGAGATCAAACATAGGTGTGTTATTTTAAAAGATCAAAGGACTGAGGGGGTAGTTTGGGTTTTTACTCAGTAGTGTCATATATGTTTTGAAACATGACATGATTGATGGTGAACTTAGAACTAGTAATATATGAACAGACATAAAAGAAGAAAATGTCATCAAACAAGATTATTATCAATCAGACTTAAACAGAGAGTTCATCTCTTGGTCTAATTGGTCAAATTACAATGAAAATAAAAACTGCACATATGTATCTTTAACTAGAATTAAGTTTTAGTAACCTTACCTTTCAACATGGTTTTGCAAGTAATTCTTAGGCTAATGACTCATGTGAATGATTCAATGATTTACAGATTCAATTTACAGGTTTAATTCTTTTAAAAGACCCACACCCAGTGAGCAATTCGAGCACACTTGGGTGTTTGTTAATTTTAGCGTATAGTCAGCAAAAACAATCACATTTATTTATTTTTTATTTATTTACAAGTGTGCACTCTTGGACAGCAGCTTTACATAAAACAAAAAAAGATTACCAGAGTCATCTTTATACTACTATATAGAGTAGTACATATACACACATACACACACACACACACACACACACATATATATATATACACATATATATAGTAAATATAGTAAGATATATAATATGTACGCAGGAAATACTTGCACACAATCATCTTTTCCAAATGACAAACACGTCTTTGTATTGAAATGTATGTCGAGCAAAAGTGCAGAAACTGCTGCGTGGGTATTTCATAAGACAGGTTATCTCATCACTTATTTCCACTAACTGTAGATTAGGACAAACACCAGAACAAAAGCTGACTGTTTTTCTCAGATCCCCTGATTATCTCAGCGCATCCTTTAACCTCAAACAGGACATTTGATACGGCCGTCAGAGGGTTTGCACGCATCACACCGCTGATGATAAGCGTCCCAAAAAACTACTTTAAAAATTCTTCAACAATATTAAGTGTCAGAAAAATATTTAATGTAGAGTGAGAGAAATGAATTTAAAAGTGTAAGGAAGTGAAACTAAAAGTTAATTCCAAGTATGTTCTTGATGTAGCAGCGCCTGTATCAGCAAACGGTCCCTATGCGAACAATGTCTTGCTAAATGTGACATGTTAAATAATGTCTTAATAAAAATACAAAAATACTGAAAGATTTGTAAAAGGGTTTCATGGGGTAAAAAATTGATAAGGCAATAAATAAATAAACAAACTTGAAATATACTTTCATAAACATTTTCCCAGAAGTTAGCTAAACCTTTGTGGACATCCTCCAAGGTAAAACTGACTAATAAAATATGCACATAATGTTTGTTTGTTTTTAAATACAGTATGATTTTTAGGGTTACAGTTACTATGTAATATAATAAGCTTCTTTTACAAATAAAAAAGTCTGTTGTATTAAATAGATGACAAACTAAACGTGTATATTTGTTGCATGAGGACATAAATTCTCAAGATTATAAAGCTCTGGCCAGTGTTAAGTGTATATAGAGACATGCATACACACTATAATTATGGGAGGGAGGGAGTGTGTGTGGGGTGGGAGGGGGTTTTTGACTGACGAGAGGACAGGAGGACAAATGCATGTGCTTTCAGGGTGGGTGGGAGATCTCTCTCTCTCTGTCTTTCTTGATCTCTCTCTTCCTTCTTTTCCCTCTTTCTCCCTGCTGTTGTTTTTAGCTCCAAACGCCTATTTAACTTGGCTGGATTTTCCAGGGTGGGGCACCTTTTTTTAATTTTTGCCCAACCTGTCAGAGAACTTCACAAGGTCTCTTCCTGCTTCTTCCCTTAGGTTCTGCTGTCTACAGCGTTCACACAAAACAAACCAGTCAAAGATGAGTTTTCAGAGCAGTTATCATAAAGCTATTTTGAATATGAATTATGTATGTCCGCATTTCAAATTTAGCGTCCGTAATTCACGTCTCTGCTGTCAATTTTCTCTCTTTGAAAATGGAACGATTTCCGTTATATTTATATTACCTGAAGGGTCACGTTGTTTAGTACAAGCAGTTCTTAATTTAAAGATATGTTTCTCGTTACTAGGCTATATGTTCAAGCGGTAATTATAGCAACCGTCTCCTAGCAACAGCAGAGAGGACATTAAAATGTTGATTGGTGAGTGCTGAGCTCAATATTATAGTAAATGAAGAGAAAACATGTAACAATCGATGGAAAAAAAGTGTTAGTGGAAATAAACACTAGTAGCTTGTTTATTTGGCATGAAGGCCATTTTTGTTCCATTGAAAGCCAGTCAACAGCTTCAGTGGTGGCAAGATGTTTGAAAGCATCCATCCACATGCCTGCAGTGACCACGAGGACCAGACACACTAAGATTAAACTCTATTCATAGCCACGAATGAAGGACAATGCTGCCAAAATACCTCTTAAAAAGTCACAGTAAACATTTCAGGCAATCCACAGGTACGAGTCAAGCTCCATTCATGTAAGCCTGTAGTTAAAATCCATCTGAATGAAGTTTTTTTTGTCCAACCTACAGAAAAATACAGCCTCTCACATTCATCATCATAGAGAGAAAGTACTTCTTATTCACTTCAAGCTAAACAACTAAAAATTAAAATAAACTTTGTGTGCGTTGCTGAAAAATAAATGCTGAAATAGAAGTTAAATGATTTCTTCTGGTTAAGCTGGGGGTGGTGGGGTACGTTTACTCATGCCATGACACTTTTTCCCACGGAGAGCAGAAACTAGAGCCTGACCCCCTTTGCCTTCCTGTGCTGTCGCCTTTTCTTTCCGAACACGACAAAGATAAGCGTCAGCTTTTTTCACGAAGCAGATCAGATTTAATTCATTATCTTTCAAAGCCCACATGACACCAATGGCTATTACTATCAATATATGCCACACAAAGCAGAAATCAGTGGAGTGGCTGTCTGATAATAATCAGAAAGAGTCAGACAGAGAGACGGTCCTTGTGCTTTCTAGAGGAGTTTATTAATTATCTGATTAGCTGAAACACCCTCTTTAGCCACAGAGTGCAAAAACACATGCACACAGAAAATATTTTTACAGAACTACATGCTGTGACAATACATTTTACACCATTTAACATCACTTTAGTTGATTGTAGTTGTAGGCTTTAGAAACAGTCAAGTGAGAAAGACAGGAAACAAAAGGTTCATTTTATTAAACATAATGGAATCAGAACATGACGTGATGCAGGCCCAATTCAAGCCAGATTCAAATCCCTGTGATTCTTTATGCATTGTGAACATGTACAGAACCCACTATGCCAAAGGTCTGACAGATATTTCACCTCTCTTCACAGATTCCTCAGAGAGGATGGCACACACAGATGAGGACCTGATTGGAATTCCTTTCCCAAACCACAGCAATGAAGTCCTGTGCAGTCTTAATGAGCAACGACGAGAAGGGTTGCTCTGTGATGTCATACTTATCGTCAGAGACCAGGAGTACCGCACCCATCGTTCAGTTCTGGCCGCCTGCAGCCAGTACTTTAAAAAACTTTTCACCGTGGCAACTGGTGCCGGCAGGGACTCCAACCAACATGCAGTCTACGAACTGGACTTTGTGGCTCCAGAATCACTGACAGCCATTTTAGAGTTTGCTTACACGTCAACGCTGACGGTGACCGCTTCAAACGTCAAGGAGATCCTGAGCGCTGCGAGGCTGCTGGAAATTCCCTGCATCATAAATGTCTGTCTGGAAATCATGGATACGGGAGGAGGTGGGGGAGGAGTGGATCAGGCTGGAGAGGGAGAGATAGAAGGGGAGGACTTTGAGGGGGATGATGAGGAAGATGAGGAAGAAGATGAAGAGGAGGAAATGGAGGAGGTGGAAAATGACTCAAAAGATGGTGACGAGCACAGCGAAAAATCTGCACAGGGAAATGGGTCCAAAAATCAGAAAAGTCAAAAGGATTGGGAAGAAAGTCCACCCTGCAGTTCTCAACAGGGGCTGCACCAAGGACAGGACATCCATGAATCTCAAAGACAACAGATAAAAACCCCAGAAGCCCAAAATGCTGAAAAACCCAGAGGACCAGAAGGATTTGAGGGACGGGCATTGAAGGACTTCTCGATAGAGTCCCTTCTGTACCCTAAAGTCCCAGGTCTTGAGAGAGGGGCTGGCTTCTCACCTCTTCTTCCTGGCTTTTACCCTCCCATGTGGGCAGCAGAATTTCCAGGGTATTCTCAGCTTGTGGATCCACGACACCCGCCTCACCCCTTCCCCAGTGCCTCGCTGGACAACAGTCCGCTGGACCTCGCTGTCAAGAAAGAAGTTATTAAGGAAGAGCTGAAAGATGAGCCCCCAAACCCTGCACTTCATAGAGACTTCTTTAAAGACTTCATGAATCCAGGACTGGGCGTGACCTCTGACCCTGCCCTTGGTCAGATCAAAGATGGGGCAGAGCTGCGGTCTTACTTGAATTTTATTTCTGCCTCTCATCTGGGAACACTGTTTCCACCATGGCAGCTAGAGGAGGAGAGGAAGATGAAGCCCAAAGCGTCCCAGCAGTGTCCGATCTGTAACAAGGTGATTCAAGGAGCAGGAAAGCTGCCCCGACACATGAGAACGCACACAGGAGAGAAACCCTACATGTGTACCATCTGCGAGGTCCGTTTCACCAGGTGAGTCAGGGAAAGTGTCACAAACCTTTGGCCCTGGGGTCAGATGAAGAGAGTAAATTAGAAAGAGAGAATTTCTAGGTGCAGGTTTAAAAACAAATGCTGACACTAATTAAGTGACTTCCTGTCACTTTTACTGATAGCTGAACAGAAACAGGATATGATAGGGTGATGAGGGAGCAATGCAATTAGAAAAGTTTCTATTTACTTGAGCAACACATGCTAATTTTCAATTAAAGGATGACAAATTAAATAAAGCAAATAGTTTTAGAATGACCTAACGAGATTAACGAGAAGGTTGTGAGAATCAGTTCATCAGTGTTCTCATATACTGTAAACCAGCAAACTTTTTCCCTTAAGCAAACTGTCTGTCTAGAAGTAACATCTCTTTGAAGTTGCACAAATAAGCTTCTGTTTTACAACAATTAAACAGCCCATGAAAACTAGAGCAGCATTGTAAGGGCAAACCTGCTGTGAAACACTTTCTGCATCACTGCGGTCAAAGCCCACATGAGGTTTCCACACTGTAATAAAAGCCAAAGCACAGTAATGTTAATATAAGACCAACATTTCATTTCTGCCCTCCAACACTTTGTAGAGGAATAAAATTTCATTGAGTTAGATCTAGAGTGAGAAACAGAACAAACGCTTCTGGATAACTCATCTGGATACCACATAACAGGGGCAGCAAATCCTGAAAAAACCCTCTGAGCGTTTCGATTGTCATGTTTTTTTTTGTTGCTGCTGCTTTGTCATCTTAAGCCGAGCAAGCTGCAGCCGTCTGCTTTTCAAGTTCGAAAGCGTGCACCTGTGTTTTTCTGCTTGCATGTACAATTCAAGACGTGGGAGATGTAGGTTGTGTTTTTTGAGGTTTTACAGTTTTTCAGTCATGAGAAATATGCTTGCGCGTCTAATCTGTGGATGAACATCAAACCCTATACTTGATCGATCTCTTTCTCTTTTTTTTTCCCAGACAAGACAAGCTGAAGATTCACATGCGCAAGCACACGGGCGAGAGGCCCTACATCTGCCTGCACTGTAACTCCAAGTTTGTTCATAACTACGACCTGAAGAATCATCTGCGCATTCACACAGGTGTGCGGCCGTACCAGTGCGAGCACTGCTACAAGAGCTTCACCCGCTCCGACCACCTGCACAGACACATCAAACGTCAGAGCTGTCGCGTCTCACGCCCTCGGCGTGGGCGAAAACCCTCCGCCTGGCGCTCCACCAACTTCCTCTTCCCTCCAGACCCCAACACCCTTCAAGGGGACATGACCATGAGGCTTCCTGCCACTAGCAGCCCCTTGCTGGCTCAGCTGGCTGAAAGACAGCACCCTCCAGGTGGGCGGGTGCTGGAGGACGGAGATGGCAGTAGTAACAGCCGGGAGAGTCTGACGGACAGGAAGTTCATCTCAGAGGATGTGGACAGGAAACGGGGGGTTTTCGCTTTCACCGTGGCAACAGAGGACGTTCTGCCTCACCCACCCTTCTATACCGCCACCTCTGACCCCTGGGCCGTGAGACTGGAACGAGCTCCACCCATTCCCGAAGCTGCAAAGTGACATTTTGGGTAATACCCAAGCTCTGATTGGCTCTCGCGGTTAAGGGATGTCTGCCTCACCTGAAACAGCTGCTCGCTTTGGACGTAACCAGAAAATCTCTTCACAGACTTTCCCAGACAACGTTCTGACTGTGTAATATTCAAAATAAGAGACTTATCTTTTTGTTTCATAAGTCAGCTTCCAATGGGATGACAGGGATTTTAAATACTTTTTACGTATGATTAGATTTGTTAATATCTTGGATGTGTGTTTGTTAAAGTTTTGATGCTTCACGTCTGCTAACAAAGGAAAATGAAATAGTGTGATGCGCTCATAGACTGTTCAGTACAGTTACGATGTAAAACTTTGATGCAAAAATTTGACAATCAGGTATTAAAGAGAGAAAATGAGTCCTGCTGAAGCTCTAATGTTTGCATCTGACAGGTTTTATCGTACTGAAGATCTTGAGTAAAACTAGAAATTCAGAAATTTTAAAAAAGGAAATTACAAACCTACACATTCACTATGCAGAATATAAAAATGAGTTACTATGGGCAACAAAGAATAATTCATTAATCTGAAATAAATCTCAGGATCAGACAAAATGCTTTGAGTTAAAACAATGTGCATTAACTTTTCTACAGTCAAACATATTACACATTATGTCATATTCACCTGCAGTTAATATTGCAACTACAATTTATTTTTCTCAGTTCATGAACTTATTTAATATTAAATGAAATTGTTTATTGCTGTTTTATGTATGGACCAGCATCTTAAATTGACCCCTTATTCAAATTAAATGCTTTTGTCTGCAGCATTGAAAATAAATTGTACAGATTATGATGCAAGCTTTCAAAATCTCATGGTGGAATCGTTTACGGTTGTAATTATTTCTGTACAAAAAAAAAATCGTTAAACACCCAAAAATGTGTTTTGAACTAGAGAAAGCTTGAAAGTCTTTATGAAAAGAAATTTTTCATCTCCTGCAAAGCATAAAGTATTTTTCACATTTGATTTGGCATTTTAAAACGGCTCTGAGGTGTTTGTGTATAGAAAGTTACAATGGGAAAATAATGTTCACCACTTTGATTATACCATTTCTGAATGGCTATTGTAATTCAGCATTGTTTAAACTGAAACAAGAAAATATTTTCATGCTATTTATGCATATTTAAATAAGCTTTGGCTATATTTTACTAAGATGTTTTATAAAGACACTAACACATTTGTGTTGTGGTTTATCAAAGAGAAGTCACGTTTTTAAATGAGACAATGTGGGTCAATGCAGTAAACGATATCTTATATAAATCCAGCCGTGTTTAAAGTAATTTAGTAGCTAATCAAAAGATATTCAGGAGGAAAAAAAACAAACATTTTTCTCCTGAAAAACTTTAACTTAAAGAATGAAGCATTTAAAAAACAAAAGTCAACGTACTGCATATGTTAGGCTAATTAAAATTGCAAAACAATTGAAGATAAAATATTACTGTACTTGACAAGACATTTAAATTTTCTTTGTTTGTGTGCAAAATGCAAAGACATGTTTTAAAGGCCTTGTACAACGAAGGTGCTTAAGAATCTGTACATATATAAATATATGAAGCCCTTTGTGGCTGCTGGGGGTAACTTGCACTATTTGTTTGATGATGTATTGATATTTTGTAAAGATTTGAAAACGTACTAAAAAAAGTAACAGAACATGTCAGAGATATGCACTTTACTATTTACACCATTTCAGTGAAAGTCATTTTTATAAATGTGTTGTGGTATTTGTATATTAGATTAATCCCTGGTAAACTGAATCAAATTAAATCAAGAACTGGAACACAATAAAAAGACGCTTTTTTCAATATCAGTGTGTCTTCCTGCCCACATTTATTTGGGGGGGTGTGGGGGCGGCTGAGAACGGGGTCACTTAGTTACGGCTGTACCCACAAGGATGAGATCTGGATCAGATCTTTAACAACTAACTTATCTCAACCTAAAATTACTCCAAAACTATAACATGTGCTATTTTGTTATGGCACAAGGCAGTGAGGATCCAACAGACAGCCCTCATTGGCACAATTAACCATCAGCATGAGTAATCCAAACCCACACGTTCTAACTGTGCATTAATACGAGCCAATTTACCAAGCACATAACTACACATGTCCTCAATCATATGAAATCTTTAAAATAAGAACCATTTTCACTTAGTTATCCTGGAGTTAATATTGCAATCCGCATTTTTGTTGTTGTTATTGCAAGTACATGACAGATCAGCGTTCAACGTTGAAGTTGACTTTAAACTTAAAGTTACAGCTAAAGTTACCGATTGTAACTTTAAACATGCGATATAACTGATTTCAAGCACCTATGAGAAAATAACACTATGACAATATAAAGTCATTTAGTGCTATTTTACTGATGGTTCAATTTAACTGGTATTAGAATCGTTTGTCAGCACCATCAAAAATGTTAATTTATATAGACGTTTTATATAGACGTAATTATAGATTAAACTGATTAATATAACCTATACTTTTGTTTGTTTGTCTGTGGTTTAATATTGCTTAAAATGAGATTTTAGTAGTCATTTTTAATTTTATAAGTTTTACCAGTCTCTTACCAAACACAATTACCCATATTAAACTAAATCCACGTTTATGAATCTGCGCTGTACATGAGAACGGTCATGTTTAAATGTAGTTTTTCAATAGCAGCACATTTATTGCTGTCTGTCGCCCTCTATCGGACTCAACATACAGCTCACGCCACAACAGGTTCATAATACATTAATCCACACAGGTAACATTACAGACCTGTAAAATTCTTTCTTTGGAAAACATTGAAATTAAACCAGGTTGTGCAATTCTCATCTAGCAAATGCAGTAAAGTATTTTAAAGTATTACAAGGTAAAGTATTTTAAACAACTTTTTTAAATAAACTTCCTTTCAAACACACTGTGGCGTTGTTTTTAAACCCGATATTCAACTGTAATATTCCCGTCATCTGTGCAGTATCTCACTTCTTTTAACACTGCTGAATAAACTCACCTCTCTGTGCAAAACACGAACTTCTTTCCAACCTGTTTTCATCTGTTCGTTTTGGGATTTTGGCTTTTCCTCTGTAGTTTCTTGATCGTGTTTGTTCCTCTGACACGTGTTCAGTTTCTCCACACGTAAAGCGAGTCAATATTACTGCAACTCTTGGTGTCAGATCACCAATCAGCTCTTATAACAATTTAACGATTCAAATGAACCGACTCACACGTCACATGTTCATCATTTGACTCCAAACTTTTGGGAGTAAAGCTTGTGACACGTTTGAATCAACATCATGACCAAAATCTATGAAATTTATTGATAGATTAATAGCATTAACTACAAAAAGACAAATGTCACACGTTCTGCATATATTTCCAGACTTTAACAAAAGAAAAAGTTTTCAGATAAAGTTAAAACCGTTACTTAAAACAGGGTTTTGTGTGTATTTAACATAAGTAACAGTACTGGTGGAAGCAGCTTAAGATGCGTTTCATACAGATGCTTAATGCATTAGAGAAAGCCACTATATTGCACCTCATATGTAAAATGGG
Organism: Ambastaia sidthimunki; assembly: GCA_036877625.1. Classification (NCBI taxonomy): domain Eukaryota; kingdom Metazoa; phylum Chordata; class Actinopteri; order Cypriniformes; family Botiidae; genus Ambastaia; species Ambastaia sidthimunki. The sequence continues at coordinate 28,831 of JAZGTK010000877.1, forward strand.
CAAATCACCAATTTACTAACAGCCAGTACAAACCTTCAAAACTTTTATTTTTTACTAAAACACTATTGGAATGAGTTTAATGAGTTTAACAATACTGTTCCTTACCAAATATCTCCTGTCAACAGAAATCTTATTTTTAATACATCAAGTCAAAAGTTAAAAATTCAAGTTGACAAATACTGAATAAGTTCCTATTAGCAAAAATTCACTGGACTCTCACAATTTCTCCTATATGCAGGTTTGCAGCTAAGCAATAGCAATACAGGCACAGTAAACGTATACAAACACTGGGAAATTACTCAAAATTGTTTTATTTCAAAAGCTCTTGCAGCTCCGGACCCTCATGTGGCAAATCCAGTAGACATGTAAAATACAACCATACAATACATTATTCAAAAAAGGTACCAAAAAGTACAGTAAAAATTACACTTCCATCCCTGGAAATGTGGACAAAGGAAAATAAAATTAAAATAAAATTGTGGAAGTGTGAGGTTGCGTCCCTCTACTCGTCTGTTCTGTACAAATGGATCGTGAACTTGTCTGTAAAAGGAAAGAGTCCGTGCTCGTCTGAACGGATGTCATCGTGTCACAGACTCCAGAGTTTGAGAATACTTCAGTCCTGCAGAAAGATAAAGAGAAATGTTTAAACAAAACATGCAAACTGTTAAAAACAAAACTGAAAGCACTTTATTCAATCACTTTAGCAGGTTTACGTTCTGTAGTAAAGCACAGGCTACCTGTTTTAGGTGTGATCAGTATGGCTTGTAGCTACTCTGGTGGCCCCCACGTCTTGGCATTTTACCGTAGCTTGTATTGCCCTGGCCTGAAAAATATTAAGTCTTAATTACTTGCAATTAACGCTGACTTTGTGAAAAAATGATTTGAAATCTAGACACTTACTGTAGTCATAGCCACCGCCATAACCGTAGTAACCAGAGGAATAGTCATAGTTGCCATAGCTACCGTAACCTCCATAGCCCTGCTGGCCTCCATAACCATAGTCTTGGTTCCCATAGCCCTGGTTATAATAGCTATTATACCCCTGGTTCCAGTTCTGTCCTGGAGGAGTGTCAAGACATGGGCATATCAATGTCTGCTATCAACACCAATATTCAGAAAGTAGGTGGACGATCTTTCATACATCACTACACTAACCAATCACAAATGAGAACCACACGAAACATTCAGAAGCTCTTACCGCCACGCCCCCTGCCACGACCTCCGTAGCCCCCACGGTTACCATACTGCTGTTGCTGGTAGATCTCCTTAGGCTGAGCGATTTTGATCTCGCACTGAAACCATTGACAGACCAGAAGCTCAGTCAACAGGTGAACATTAGGAAGCTCAAACCAATAAAAAGACGTAAAGGAAAACGAGGCCTTTCGTTACCTTGCTTCCGCTAACATTATGATACTTCTTCTCAAGAATTAGTTTGACTGAAGATTCATCCTTGAACGTGATGAAAACAAACCCCCTTCGTTTGTTTGTCTTTGGATCTGTTGGCAGCTCGACAGTTTCCATCTGCAGGCCATGATCAAAGCGTTAACACTGGACGACAAAGCAAACAAATGGCACTGAACACTTATTAACGTTCACCTCTCCAAAGGCTTCGAAGTATTCGCGGATCTTTTCTTCAGTAGTCTCGGGGTTAAGACCACCAACAAAGATTTTCTTCATTGGCTCTTTCTTCATGGCCATTGCTTTCTTGGGATCGATTTGCCGTCCATCTAGTCTGTGTTCGCTTTGCTGTAGCACCTTTAAAAGAAAACAACGTTATATTAACATCCACCCCATAAACACTCTTAAACTCATGTTGCGAGTAAAGAACAGGGTTCAAACCTTATCTACGCTTTCAGCATCTTTAAACAAAATGAACCCGAACCCTCGCGACCGGCCGGTGTTTGAATCCATCTTTATGGTGCAGTCTGTCACCTCTCCAAACTTTGAGAAATAGTCCTTTAGGTCTTTCTTACTGGTGTCCCAGCTGAGCCCTCCAACAAACATTTTTCTGTGTAAAAGACAAGAGTTGAAATTTCAGTACTCACGTTTCAGGTTAAACATGCAAAAATAACATCCCGGGATGCTATACAGGGTCAAGACCATCACCAACACGTGCATTATTTTTAAATGCCAAATTACAAATGAATAAAATTTGGAGACTTTTTAAAGTCGATCATAAATGCGTTTTAAATCACATTTAGGCTTCAGTTTCATCAAATCAACAAACACTATGAGCGAAGATGGAAACCTAACCATTTTTTTCATGTTGCCTAGCAACCACAAAAGGTACAGCGGCTACTGAACCACATTACTGGACAAAAGGACAGTTTGTTCTCATTTTCATATACCAATATATAGTTTGTCCTCATTTCTGTATTAACCATTTATTAAACATTAAAACACTTACTGCATCACTGTTTCCCCCAGTACATAAACCCAATAAACTACTTTAAAAGCTTTATTCGATCGCTCCACACCGGCGGAAAAAAACATCTGTCACCTGCCCGATCACATCCCAACAATGGGCACAATAACCGGGCAGAGGACCAAAACCAGAACCCCCAACCCCCACCGGTACCAAACCACATGAAACGAAGCCCAAAGGAAACAAAACCTTCATTTTAAACTGAATTATAAACAGATAAGTTTCAAACACTCTCACCCAGCATCTTCCTCGCCCTTGCTGGCGTCGATCTGCTTTCCCTCGGCGGCTCCGTTCTCATCCTCCGCCGCGGCCTCCTCCGTCAGCTCCGCTCCGTTCACATTGTCCTCCTCGTTCCCGTTCTCGGAGGTCTCCATGAACTGATTTTCCATGTCGGCCATTCTGGTAGATTTTAATCACCTTTACACGACAAACGTCGTTTTAGAAATTAAATACCAGAAATATGAGATTTGATCATGAGACAATAATAGAATATACACGCTAAACTCAAAGCATCATTTTCGTTTAAACTGTAGTTTAGTGTTTCTGGGGTAAATGCGCTGGAAAACAATTAAGTAAGTCGTACAGATCTGTTTTAAAATATTAAAAATTAATACGGATTTTAAATAAAGTTAATTCATTATGTTGATTAACGGGAGCTAAAGTAGCGGCATGCGAAGCTAAACTGGCTAAGGAGCGCGTTAACGTTTACGTTCATTATACAGACGCATCGTTTACGTCAATAAAGCTTATTAAATAACATACAACGACTGCGCAAGTATTTTCTCAAAATGTGTGATAAAATCTAATACGCAGAAATAGATTTAAAATGCCCGGCTTACTGTAAAATATAAGCGCTTAAAAAGGCCACACTCCAAAATGGACTCCCGTCTACAGTGCCAACTCGTGGCCACTTTTATATCACCGGATGAGGTCAGGTTTATAAAACAGGTGCTGATTGGATGAATGCGAGCGACCAGGCATTGATCGCATCCTATGATTGGTCATGGATGGTAAGCGCACTGCCCTCCTTACGGTTGCTCACTGCGCACTTCAAACGCTCCTGTACTGTACTAGATAGTGAACGCGTGCAGCGTGAATACGTTGTTCATTGCAACCATTCAAGTGTACTGCAAAAAAACTTTTAGAAGGTACATATATCGTCGGTGATTACTATACTATATTATACTATACTATACCAAAGTCATGATGTGTGAAAGTGAATAGACTTTGATATTTAACTCAAAACCAGCAACATTTTATTTCACACAAACTTTCACAAAAAGATTCACAGAATTCAGTTTTGCATTTTTTTCCAAAATCAGTTGGAAATTTAGTCAATTAGGGCACCATCCTTAAACACAAAACAGATCATAATAAAATCAAAGCTGGAGAACAAACATTTCTTATGCTCCCATTAGATAAAGAATTATGAACTTTCAGAAAGAACAACTCTGAAGTGCTCCAACACAAGAAAAACACTAACATGAACAAAATTCCCATTTCTTTTTTTGTACCTTTTGCTTTAGTTTTCACACTTTTTGACAATTTATGAGTCAATAATGAGAAATGTATGAGTCAATAATGAGAAATTTATGAGTCAATTTATGAGAAAATAAAAAATAAACCTCTGTCAGTAATACAGATACTTCTGTATGGCCACTTGGTTTAAATTTAACTTTATCTACTGTACCAACACACAACAACACAAACTTTCTGTCACCATTCAGTGATTTACCATCCTGCTGACACTGATTACCAGACAAACAGCCTCATCACACACAGCTTGACTTTTGCCCAGGGGGGCTTCTTACCCGTCCGTCAGCGGACCAGGCCAGCGACTCGACCTTGCTGTTTGTGTGGTGATGACTTCCTGTCTGAGCTCATCAACCATGATCTTCCCTCCAGATTCTGTGGACACACAGACAGTCACAAGAGACGGATGCAGTGACAGCCCGACAAGACTGTAAAAAAACAACAAATGACTCTTATTATAAGTGTATCATTGCAGGTCTGGCTAAGATGCTAATATAGAACTTGCATTATGAGGCCACGGAACTGCCGCAGATGAGAAAGCATATCTTTGGCCAATTATCATGCAGTTTTAGTGGAAGTTGATGCCATATATATTTTTTATAAGGTATAAAAATATAAGGTTTCAGAATTAACATTTATAACAGCAGATTGTTTATAGAAGTTATGGGTACTGGTGCTGGTGGTCCAGGGTTCAGATCCCAGACAAAAACTTTATGTATGCTGACCCTAAACACCCAGATCTGTACTGGGTGAAACATCTTTCCACCAGAGGTAAAGAGGGAACCATCAGTAGAGTCTGTGTTCAGTTAAAAGTAGTAAACTTAGTTTTTAACTTGCAGTTAGCTAGAATCCACACCTGACAGTGACAAAACACAACAAACTTCACATAACAATTGATCATATCAAACAATTCATCAACAAAATCACTCATCACTCGAGTTTCTTCTCAAACTTTAAAAATACTTTAAGAAAACAGTTTGCTTGCAATAACTACGTGGTTTTAATACTTTCAAAAAGTTATGTTTAGTCAAAGTTTACGTTGAGTCAGAGAGACTGGCATGCAGGTATTAGATATTTTCTGAAACGTTGGGTTTAAAATGTTCAGTTTTTAAATATATTTATTGATTTAAATTGATTTAGAAAATAGCTAAATACTATTAGAAAATAGTAAGGAAATATCTGATCAGCTGTGTGTTGAGCAATATAAACACTGTCACTGTCTGTCTGGTACCTCTGGACGCGGACAGGATTATGTCTGGACACTGGGGTGTCGTGGCGATCTGTGTCACCCAGCCATCGTGTCCCTTCATCGGTCCGGTCATCTCGGCGGTTTCACTCCGGCACGATGCCGGTCGACGGTTCTGGATTAAAGGACTAAAGAGCCGCTTCACGCAGAGAAGGAACGACTCTTTTGTTCCCGTGTAAATCACTAGTGGTGCATGTCTGCCACCTGCTGGCCAGAGTGAGGAGCGGTAGTAAACTTTTCCAGAAACCTATTTATTTTGGACCATTTTTTATATTTGAATATCTCTAAAATATTTCTGCTCTAAATAATTTTTTACAACTATCCATTTAACACATTTTTGTTCTCCACAAAATAAACATACGATGTTTCCGCCCGGTTTCGAACCGGGGACCTTTCGCGTGTGAGGCGAACGTGATAACCACTACACTACGGAAACGTTATACGTAGGTTTTCTGGGTTTCCTTATCATTTTGCGACTGGCTGTTTGACACGTTTATGTGTGACCCAATACATTTTAACCAGTTTAACCAACTAAGCTTAACCAGCTGAGTTCATTTTAGCAAGTTGTGGGTACATAAAATGAAATGTTGCATTTGTATAAACAACATAGTAAGCCGATGTCTGCGACATCTTTCTCCCAACCTTTGAGAAAAGCCCTTATATGATATCTACTATTCCTGTTAAGACGTGTTGTTACGACTAAAATACAAATAATAAATGATTATTAATAAATGATGTAATTATTTGCATTACAATTTTTTCACAATCATGAAAGATCTATTCTGATAAACATTTGTTTGCAACATTTGTTTGACATAAACATAGAAATACAATGTTACACAAGCATGCAAACGCAGTGCAAGTCGTACAGTGTTGTTAATAGACCTCAGTACTGAACAGGGCACTACAGATAACTTCAAACCGAAAACCAGATGTGTTGTATATACCCTTGTGGCAAAACTGAGAAAGCAAAGCATTGCATTTTAGTGCCAGTTGCAGTCTGATACATTTGGGACACAACACATGAACGTGAGTTTGCATAGAAGCATTTGAGTTAACATACTTCTGTACATATGTTTCAGGTCTATAAGTGTATAATACTTTTCTGTAATGTGCAATGCCATACTTAAAATGTTCATCAAAATGTAAACAAAGAAATGTGGGTTAAACGATGATTGAACATAATACACATGATGCATACATTGCTATACAATAAATTCATACGAGCCCCTTTTAAAAACAAAAAATAATGATTGTAATGTAAAGAATTAATACATTTCACAATATACATTTGCACAAAATGTATATAATATTCAATAAGTATGCAAACAACCCCTCACAAAACCAATGAATAAAATGAACCTTATGAACACCAAGTCAATACTTAAAAAAACTCAAAACAAACATGTTTACATGATATCAGTCATTATATAAATTTTCACCACTCCACTGGTGTATTTTAGTGAGAAATGGAAGATTGTATGCCGTCTCCTATTGACCTAGTCCCAAAAGTTTCCTGAGTGCAGATTAGTCCATGCGAACATCAGCACAAATCCAGTGCAACTTCCACATTCATTTCCGTCCTGTAGCACAGACGAGCCCCTTCATTTGCAGTATCCAGCAGACCTTTGGCAAACTGAACTCCCTCCACGTATCCCATTCAGTGTCTTTTAAGGTTGAGACGGGTGCTCGGTTTTACCCCCGTGCCCCGAGGCCTCTTCCTTTTAAAGCAAACATTTAATGAAGAGTGGATGGGGTTGGTGGTTTCAAATGGTAGCCAGTACAGTAAGACAGCCAGTGCAGAAGTGATGAGTTGCAGACACATTGGTCAGTCTGTTAGAAGAATCGGGGTTATTTTGGTTTAAGACCCATTCTCTCCTTCAGGACAACAGCAGCATTCTCTGTGCATCCGCAAGCATTGAGTTCATGTCTCCTCTCAATATCGATAAGTCTCAGCATCTACGACACTCTCTTGTACTTTCTATACTTGGTTTTTTGAGACAGCTCCTGTTTTGTTAATGCGCCGATACATACACATTATTTTTTTGCCGGGGCTCCCGTATGCGAGCCCAGTATATTAAATAAGAGATGACTGAATTGTAAGAACAAAAAGCGAAAGTTACTTGCAAAATATATATCAATATATACAACCTCCATGCTCCAGGTTAGTCAATTACTGCAAGAGATCAACAGGAGAGACTGTTAGGAGACACAGGAATGTGTGAAACATGCAGGACTTACAGTTTATAATACATATGACTTATGACTATAATACCTTGTGCCAGCATCCAGGTATGGGCAGTCCATCTCGCCCCTGTGAATAGAGAATTGAATAAAACTCAATGATTTATTCAATGGCTCCTACTAATGGGGCAAAAAAGCAGGAGGAGAGTTGAACATTAAATCTTGTGATCAAGTGATTACTGTAGAGTGAACACATGCACAAAACCCAGATGGCTTCAGGATAGAGTTTAACAACCAACTAGTCAATAAACAATGTTATCTGTGTTAACCCTTCTGTGTCAAATTCCACCAGCAAATGTTTTGGATACACGTGTGGAAATACTGATGTTCATCATCACTGGTTGTATACAGTATGAAGAAATGCATTTCAAAGCACATTTCAGCATTGTTAAGCAACAATGCAAAGATTGTGGTATTATTTACTTTCTTGAGAAGATACAGCCATCAAATGACACTAATGGTGGTTAAAAGGGTGTCCAGGACAGACTATACGTGTTTGTATGACATACCACAGGACATGGCTGATCAAGCCCTGGAGGTCCTTGCTCTCCCTTCTGTCCTTTCAGACCTTTCTTTCCTATTAAACCTCTCCCACCCTGTAGAGAGAGAGAGAGAGAGAGAGAGTTATAAAAGGGCTTGGAGGAGATATGATATAAGAAGTGAATAAGAATTTACATAATTAAAGGCTAACTTTTAGCAGTCCCTACAAATACAACAAAAATATTTGTTTATAACCTTAATATTTTACGGAAATATTTATATATAACCTTTTCCCCTTTGTCTCCTCTGTCCCCTTTTTCTCCCTGAAGCCCTGGAAAACCCTGACATAAGAGAGACACGTTCAGTATGAGCCGACATCTGGACTTTAAACAGGAGGTTCAGTAAATAATGAAAAATTAAATAAAAAAATTACATTTTGAGGTGAATTACGCTTTAATATTATAATCAACAGCTTGAATAATGACTTACATCTAGTCCTGGTTCACCTGGTTTTCCCTATAAATATAAAAACCATAAGAGAAGAAACAACAGTCTTGTTTGTTAAATTAAAACAGGATAACAGGATATTTAAAGATTTAAATTTTTGCACTGTTTCAATGTATGAAGCACTGACCTTTTCACCTTTCGCACCCGGAAAACCTACCAATCCATTAGAACCTGAAAAACCTTGAAGACCCTAAACAAGCAGAATAATATCAGTTCAGGCATCAAACACAGCAAAACCCATTTGAAACCCATTTGTTGTATGACCAGGACATGAGGGCCATGTCAACATTGTGAGGTTTCTACGTGATGGTTTTGCAGCAGTCTTCAGATAATATAAAACGTACCCGTGGCCCAGGTGGACCTCTCTCTCCAATATTTCCCTTTTCTCCTTTAACTGCCTCACCAGGCTCTCCCTGTGTTACAATAAACATTTATATTTAATATTTCATCTTTCACGATAATGTATTAAAGAGTCATTCATTTTCAAAGCAGTTCAATTTCAGGGCTTTTACTGGCTCACCTTGAGTCCGGGCAATCCATGATATCCCTAATAAAATTAATTGGGAAAATAATGGATTAGCAGGCTTGGCTAACAAAAAAGACCAGTTGAGGGACGAACGAAGAGATATAAAGAGATATGTTTTCCTTACCACAGGCCCAGGTGGTCCAGGAGGCCCTGGTGGGCCAGGCAAAGAGATAATCTGGGACTACAAAAGATACACCAAATTCAAGCTAAGATTACACATAATCTAAGATTACTACATGGTCACATGACTGGGAAATGTATGTTTTTAACATGAACTTTGTGTTAAACTCACCAGATTGTCCTCAAGCCTGGAGTCTCCTTTATTTCCCTTTTGCCCAACTGCCCCCTAAAATGGTGTGACAACATTTATAACAATCCTGCATGGTACCCTACACTTGTATGTTATGTGCTTTCAGTACTCACTGGAGGCCCTGTCAGCCCAATGTCCCCCTTCTCCCCTTTTGCCCCTGGTTCTCCTGCATCACCTCGCTCTCCCTTCTGACCCTGGGTGAGAAACATCATACTATATAAGGCCAAACAAACACTTGTGAATGTTTCTGTTACATACAGTGAGAAGACACTCTTATGGACATTCCTATAGTTTCTAAACATACATAAATGTCCATGTATAAACCAACCTGCTTTCCCTCAGGTCCTGGTTCTCCATGTAAGCCCATCTCTCCCTATTATGAAGACATATTTGAGATTTTTCTGAGTGTTGAAATTTCCAAGTTATGGTAAATCTGGTGTGGCAAGGCTTAAGCTTTCTGCTGTTCATTAAAATGTTTAATAATTAAATAAGACTCACTTTTGGACCTTTCTCTCCAGGAGGTCCTGGAGGACCAGGAGGCCCCTGTTGGTCAAAGAAAAGATCAAAACAAATCATTGTTTGATTGGAGAGAGTCCCAAAAGACCCATAAAAACAGAGTCCCATAAAGTCGCATAAAGACAGACGAGTCCCATAAAGACACCACACGGAATTCTCTAACAAGTGTTACCTGCAAAGCTTGAAGTTTTACATGGAGATCAGCACTGTCAAAGAAACCAGTAGCTCCCTTCTCTCCAGGCAAACCCTGTAGAAATGGAGAGTGGATGTTTATGGCAAAGACAACAGATTTATGTAATAAATATGACTTATGTAAGTCAGTCAGAGGCTGTGATAAATTCTAACCTGGGGTCCTGGATCCCCAACATCCCCCTTTTCACCCTAAGACAAAATGATTATGACCTTATGATAACAATATTGATATATGTATATGTATTTTGTAACGTCAGTAAACTGGCATATACTAGATCTCCTGAGCATTTTCCTGAGCATTTTACATACATATTTTTATTATAACTATCAGTCTTTCAGTATTTACCTTGCCAGGAGATCCATCAGTTCCTCTCTTCCCCTCGGGGCCTGACACACCCTGATCCCCCTGTATGGAAAAAATGTGTGTGAATGAGAAAAAAGACAAAAACAGGAAGGAGAAGAATATCTGAAACAGTAATAATCAAACCTTTGGTCCTGGAGGGCCCTGTGGTCCAGGTATGCCATCACGACCCTTCAAAACAGAACATTTGGAGAATGTATCATTTTTTTATGATATATGATTTTTTTAATGACATACTGATTATATATCTACCGTATATACTGTATAATACAAATATCATACCTGCACACCAGGTTGTCCTCTTGGTCCCTGTGGCAAAAAAGACATTATATAAGTCATTATTTATGATATTACATAAGCCATTTTTATAAAAGCTTTGGTTTTTTTAATTCTGCCAAGTTGCAGACTTAGATATAAAAAAAGTATATAAAGTTTCAATATAAACACATATGTATAATATTCTACCTCATTTCCATCTTTCCCAGGAGGACCCTGTTATTCATAAAACAAGCATAAAAATGAATCACATGATTCAATAAGAAAACAATCATAATAAGAAGACTGTCCACTAGATGTCAGTGTTCTATAGCTCTATAATGTAGAACATACTACAAATACTGGAATTTACCTCAATCATTAATTACAATAAACAGTGAAAGTCATCCACATGTGACACAAATATAGACAGCAGCTCTGAATTCATTTTACACAGAGGTCTTATTGAAGCAGGTTATGTTTCTAAGCACAGACTGGGGTATTTAGCTAATGAGCTCAACCTTAAAACACATCAAAACAACAAAGTAAACAACCACACAATGGCCATTAAAATTAAATTTCAGAGAGTTTTGGCAGATATCCAACACGCTCCCAAGCTAACTGTGGGTTTGGCGTTACAGATTATAGTACACAAACATAAACACAAAGCGAAAATCAAATGAATTTGTAAGTCACCAATGTAAGATTTATGTTATTGTTGTTTTAACCAAAACCCAACAGAAATGTCAAGCAACTGACAAATCTAATAGGCCTTTCCTGACAATATAAAATTGATGACACATTTCTCTTGCAGAAACTGACTTCTGTCTGAAATGTGCCTCAGTTTAATGTATGTTTGTCTTGTTCTGAGAGGGACAAAAATGAAGCATCGGGCCTTTGAAAGCCAATGAGGTGGTTTCACTTAAACAAATATAAACACAATTTAAGGTACAACAACAGGAAGTGGCCTTTGAGCTCACTGACCCCAGAACATCTGCTCCCAATATAAGAGACAGAGCCGGGTAAGAAGCTCTGTCTGTAGTTTTAACACTCTTTGTTTGGTGTAGAAGATAGGTTGAAAGTAAATGGTTAAGGTGCAGAAGATATGTTGGGATAAAATGTCTGAAAGCTTTGATTATTGATGCATTTCACAGTTATGCACCCTGGAATTGTGTGTTCGATCACTTAGTATTCCGCTTTGGAATGTTATATAATTCCTGTGAATTACTGAGAACAGCATGTTGGGACTGTGGCTTATGAAGTCCGGATGAAAGGTCAAAGTAACAAACTCTATTGGAAGTCAATGTTGTTTCCAATGCAAGCATCACTATTACTATTGCTCATACTCATGGTTAGTTTAAACAAACCCCTAAACCCCAAATCAAAGTCATCCCATGATATTTGTGAATTGCCATTTTAATAATGGGGATTCTGAAGAGGCCATAATTGAAAATCCCATAGACCTACAGTGAAGAGTGACACCAGCTATATCTAAATTCAAACGCTTGCCCCAAATTCAAATTCCTAAATTCAAATACTGAACCCAGTAGTGAGCCCAGGGTTTGACTCTGTATGGTCTGTGTCACAGTGATAAGTCCTCTGAGCAGGGGTCTTTAACACAGGCTGACTCATACATGACTCACAACAGCTGTGGAGCTCAGTACATGGTCTCTTCAGCTCAGCAGAGAGGAAAGCGAGTGTCTTACTGGCTCTCCTGGGTGGCCCTGGGGCCCATCTCTGCCTGTGTTTCCTGGAGGCCCTCTGGGACCAGGTGTTCCTGGAGGTCCTGGGGGACCTGGGGGTCCGGCCTGACCTTGATCACCCTAAGAGAGAGACAAAAATGAGAAACCATGAAGAACAGGTTTTTAAACATTTTCTAGTTTAAAGTAAAAGTTTCTTCTCAGAAGCTTCATGCATCCTATTCATGTTACATTCTCATTTCTGCATTCATTTTGCATCTATAAAAAGTAAAGTTGAAGAGTTTTGCTTTTACAGCACCCAGATACAAAGAATCTGCTTGTGTAAAGACAACAGGGGCCAAAGCCTCAGGGAGCAGAAAGAAATGGAGCTGTGGTTGCTCACAAAAATAGTCTCTATTATCATATTAAGATAATGCAAGACACTTTACTGCTAAAATAACAAAAAGCCATTTTGGCCTGCTTATTTGCGCTGGTTTGGATAATGTGTTTTTCATCTTTAATGTCAGTAAACACAGCAATTATCCCTCTTTTTAAAATTCAAAACAGGCATGCAACATAACATTGCAAACTGCCAGGGGAGCTAACTGAGAAGTTTAGAGGCTGAGGACACACACAAGAGAAGGATAAAGAGATGGAGAGAATTATCAGGGAAACAAAATGAGAAAAGCAGAGAGGCATGCACGTATACTGCTCTACCTTCAGAAGGCGCCTGTGTGGTGCCCACCAGCAGTGGAGAGAAAGCCGTGCTCTTAGTGAAAGAAGACCACCTGGCAGCAGAGCAAGAAAGGTAAGAAAGCCAGTGATACCAGTAGTCACAACCACAAAGAAAGAGTTTTAAAGTAATCTTATCTCAGGATAAGGATTTGTGGGAATCAAGGAAATGTGGAAGAACAAGGAGGAAGAGCAGGGAATAAAGACACTGAGATGTTTGTTGATGAGGATGGAGATAAGTTACAGTGCCGGGACTGTAGCTTGGGAGGGACAAACCTTCACCGTGAGAATCTGATTACTGAGCAGGCCTGCAGAGGAAGCGTGGGCTGGTGGTCCCTGGGAGGTCATAGGTCAAATAGAAAACAAAGGTAGATGATTTAGAAAATGACACTGTTAGGATGAATATAACAGTGATAAATGACAAAATTATAGTAAACTTCAACTTGAAACCAAACCCCGTTGGAGCTGTTCTGGCTATTGTTTTGTTTTGAGATCCCAAGCCCAAACACACCTTCTGGATATGATTAACTTTCAATAGCTGCACATGACCATGAGGTTAGTTTAGTGTTGTGTTTAAATAGGTTTGCAAAGGATTCATGAACAAAAGCTACTTTTCCCAAAGTTTGATCAGTTTGTTGTCAGTGTGTTCTGAAAACATAGACTGCGGAAACTCTATTGAAATACAACAATAGTTTCTTACAAGAAGATTTTATTTTACATTTATGAAGAAAATAGGTGCTGTGTGTGGAAAACTTGTAGCCATGATGCTAACGTTTTTTGTGTGGTATTATAAATGTCTTTTTAGGTGTTCAGGGTGGTTGCGTGTTCTGGTTATTGACCCAAGGCAAAAAGCAAATCTTTAAGTTTATATGTCAGTTGGTCTTTAGATAGGGTTCAAAACCTTAAACTAAACTTGTCTGGCTGGAATAATTACAGTATTAGCACTCTTTAATAAGTCAAATAATTTGAGGTAGAATTTAGGTTTGTAGCACAAATAGTGTGAAATGAGTTAGACACCAAAATTTAATAGGAAAGGTTAAAGGTTTGGTCAAATCTTAAGTATGAGGAATAATAATACTGATGCTTGTTCTAGAAAACTGTAAAATATACACAGATGCATAAAGATATAAGATTTAACATAACATTGTGGGCTGCCTTTAATGGCACAAAGACTTTTCAAGCCCTGTGTCTCAGCGGAGGGCAAAAGTCACAAGTCAAACGTAAGCACAAGATCAACTATCCACCTGCAGTATAAACTAAGTCCTGACATCTGGAAGGAAACAGCTTTAATTGACTTCCAGGTCAAGAGGCCTTAGTCCCATGAGAATTCTAATGGATTCTACGGACTAATGCTTCCCTGCTAAACTGGGATTGAAAAACCCTAGTTTGGCTCATGCATCCACACTAAAAGAGAAACATGACCCAAGAAAAGTTGCTTTCTTTATCCTGATTGGTCATGTCACAAATGATTCAACCTATTTTTCTACAGTTAAACTATGATGGTGTAAATCAAATAGAGTACAATACATATTCTTATCATTAAAGAAGGAGCTCAGCCAAGCACATGTCTTTAATTGAGCTGAATGATCTATAGTGGAAAAGAGGCATCGGGAGCCAAATGATTTAAATGATAGACTGTGTAGATGGAAGAATGGTTCGATCCTCACTAAGAGATTCCTAATTTGTCAGGGATCATGGTTTAAACCTCAGGACAGGCAGGATGATGATGGGAACAGGGATGGATCACATATTGAAGTTGGAATCACAATGTTGAATGTCACAGAACTGGAATCAAGTTCTACTGATCTGCATCTGCAGTACCGGTCAAAAGTTTAGAAACACATATTCAATCTTTATTAATGTCTTTTTTTCCACATGTTTAGAATAATAGTAAACTTATCAAAACTATGAAATAACAAATGTAACTTTGGTAATTATGCTGTGAAAATTTTAAATAAATTAAACTAGGTTATATTCTAACATATTCAATGTAGTCAAACCAATTGCCTGGAGTTTAAAAATGTTTTATTACCCACTTTTTTAAGGAATTATCCTGAGAAGCTTATTGGCTACTTTATTTTCATTATTTGGTCCCAATCATCCATTTCAAAAACATTTTTTAAATAAAATTGTAATTTTCTAATAACAGAAACTAATATGATGGCACATTTTAATTTTTGTCTACAATAATCATTTTAAACATTTGAGCAAACTGCTTCAAATGATAAGATTTTTAAGATAAAAAAGTTTCAGTCAAGTGTTTCTAAACATTTGATCGGCAGTACACATGTGCAAACTCAGGCATCTATACAGAGATGTGTATAATACTGAATGTTTGTGACACTCACCCTGGGTCCCATGTCTCCCTGGTCACCCTGTGAAAAGATTAAAAAGAGCAAAGCTTAACTGTTACTGATGCATAAGACTTTAATGTAGGACTGAATATACCAATACACTTCACAAAGAAAGCTTCATTGAATTAGCAAAATGATCACTAATGTGTCTCACTGGCTGGGTAAATTGTAAATACATCTTGCTGGAATGTGTTCTGAAATGAACAAACCTTATCTCCTTTTGGTCCTGGCATTCCCTGGCAGAAGAAGAGAAAGATTCACAGTGGCAGGTTAAAAATTGCTCTCGTCAGCGCAGACTTTTCCATTGCAAAAAAGTCACACTTCCCACACCCCAAAAATGACTGCAGATGTTGTATTGCTTTCATCTGAATGTTTTACAGAACTATTAGGTGAAATATAAAGCAATATATCCCAAAATATAAACAGAAAAAATAATTATGAAAAATGTACAGAAAGAATAAATATGTACATATATAAATGAAGGTTTATTTTGCTCAGCAGTCTGTATGGGAGGAAATGTCACCAAACTTTACTTAAGACCTCAAAGCAGAAAAACACATTCTGATGGTCATAGTTTCATTTTATTTTATGTGCTGTTTTGTAAATGTAATGATCAGGTTGAAGCAGTGCTGTGGTATCATTTAAAGACTGTCAAACATGAGACTCTGGTCTCAAGGGCAGGTAATGTTGAGTTAGGATCAAATCACAGATTGCCTGTCAGTGCTCACAGACATTTAGAAAACAGCACTGAGAGTTGTCACCTTTGATTTTTTTAATCCTTATAGGCTAAACTGCAGTCTTATTGGCTGCCAGGATCTGCTGTAAAATATGGGCTGGAATGTAGTTTTTGGAGCCTATGACAGGAGTGGATCAATTGACCATGATTGAGATCTTACTAACTTCATACATAATAATTATAATAATTTACAGCCTCTCACACACGATCACAAATAGAGAACACTTACATGATGTTGAAATATTACACAAGTCCCTCATGCAGTTTCTTTTGTTAATGTATGCCCAGTCAGACAATCAACCCTCTTTGTGCATTATTTACCACTTAATGGTCCTTCAAGTAAACACTCTTAACTGAAGTGCCTTCCACTTTTAGCAGGAGAACACCCATGTTTTTAAAGGGGTGATTGTAAACTTTGACATTAATGCAGAAAGCTGTTTACCCTTGAACTTCACTCTACACTCTAATTGCTTTTTAAAGGGGCTCCTTCATTTTTGGTCACTTCATTTCTTCCACATCGTGACACAAATCTAAGACCCTTCACAGCCTCTGGTGTGTAAACAAATGCATGCGTGGGCTTGAGAAAAGGACCAGACATCTGGTGTAGCTCGAGGAATAAGATCTGGTCCAGAGTGATGCAACTGCTGCTGTTTGCACCCCCCCAAACATCAAGCTCTTCTGGATGAAGTGATGGAGGGGTGTTTACCTGCGACTCTGGGGCTGGTTTGAACCAGATGTTGCCGCTTTGGCAATCCGAGATGTATTGTACAGTGACACACAATTATACAGTCATTTTCAGATGGAAATAAGGAAAAAACCTACCTGACTGCCTTGTGGACCTGGAGGTCCCTGTAATGAGAGCAAAACAATCAGCTGTGATGTCCAAAGTGTGAGTATGCTCTACTTAAACACGTTTTTCTGTAAGGAGTTAACAATACATGCAATATATGCATCCATTCATATAAATGGAGTTAAACCTGGTGTTCACATGATACTTACAGGCTTACCGTCCATACCCAGCGGACCCTGAGAAAAGACAGAACATTGGGGTCAAGCACAAATGACTCAAATTTACTAAAAAGACATAATTACAACATGTAATGATATTGAATTTTGAGTGACAGTGCAGACGAACACAGGACATCCTATATATAGAGATATAGGCCTCATTTACATTTTTCATTTGGCAGATGAAGCGACTTACAGTGAATTCAAGATACACACTTGACCAGTACTTGAATTCCCTGGGATCGAACCCACAACCTTCACGCTGCTAATGCAATGTTCTACCAGTTAAGCTACGGGAACATTTACTCCTATATTGTCCCAGTGAGCTTAAAGGGCCGGAAGGTCGGTGTCCATGACACTGAAGGTTCTGAAAGGTTCTATGCACACTGGCCCACTTCTGACCCGAGAGACTGAGTGATGTAGCTACAAAACAGGCAAGACTCATTTCCTCAATCATTTGTTTGTCTACTGCCTTAAATCACATTAGAGACATCTTAAAAATAAAACCCAGCTCATAAATGTGTAAGTTTTCTAACTTATGACATTTAGATGTTGCATTGTTCAATCTTTAACATTGAACAATGAACATCTAGTCTTTAATTCACATTGTTCAATGCAACCTCATGTTAACATTGTATACACACCATAATAAATAAACACAGAGCAATTGAATCATACCCTATGTGTCACTGATCAACACATTGTTCAACAGCTGGAAAACACAGACAACAGCTAACAGTTTTAAATGCAGTGGACTTTCAGAATGGACAGGTGACGAGACAGCATGCATGAGTCGGTCTGCTCAAAGAGAGGAAGAAAAATATATGACTTGTGTTGTGATGGTTCTGAGTGAAGTTTGAAATCCAGTACGGGCCACATGTGGTGGAGTCCTGCACACAGCTCGGTTTGGAGCTGTTTTCTTGTTATGCTTGGAGAAACATCACACAGACCTGTATTTCCCAGCTGATCTTTATGCAACGCAGAGGCCGCCAGCGCATGCAACGGATCGCATCTGGAGCGCGCAGACCTGTCAGGGAGGCGTCATAAAACTGATGCCTCTTTTAAAAATGGTGGAAGGATCAATAATTCTATTTTGTAATCAGTACATCTGATATTATTAAGTTAACTGATTCTGATCTAATCAATTCAGTGTCAGTGTGACATGGATTGTTGATGCATTCTCTAATCTGATTGGACAAGCAACATTCCACGAAAGCTAATATTTAGTATAACATCACTGAGGCACATCACTGTTTGTATTATTTCATAATACAATTATATCTGTGTGTTGCTCTGTGACACACAATGATTGATCCTGCTTTTGATTTCTTTAAACTATTTTCTTTAGCAGAGCAAAATTAGTCACAATAGCCAGCCATCTAAACTCTGGGTTACCCAGTATTGACTTCCTGCCTATAGAACTGCTGTATAAAAGTAATCATTCTGTCGAATGATTCAAGCCAAACACAAGATGCTGTGCTACCCATTGAACCTGAAAACCACGATTTCCCCACAGAACAGCCTATTGGAGTCATAAGAAAACATGTCGATGTCCTGTTATAAGCCTCCATATCTAAGATGTCCAGCAGGTGGCGCACTATGACACTTAACGCTGCCTATTTGTTGCGGTCTACGTGAGTCCATCAATGTCAACCAGTTGATCGGTGTGTGTAATTATTGGATGTACAATTACCGGATAGCCATCTCGCCCTGGCGTGCCCTGTTGGGATGTAACAGAAAGAAGTTACAATCCAAAACAATGCCAAAAACATTAGATCTGCATTAACAACAACAGCAATAAAAAACTTTTGTTAACCCCACCAAAACCTAAACAGATTTTAGTACAAGGACATTAACAAAATTCTCCATACTGCATGTTAACATAGTCTCCACTTAAACAGAGAGTTCACATAAACATAAACACTACTTATGTGAATAATTGGTTATAAAGTGAACAGAACCACACGTTTATACGTAATCTTTCTCTTTCAATGTGGCTTTCTGCCTATGATGATAAATATGACACAACCACAGCAATTAAGTTTGTGGTGCTGTAGTGTTGCAAATGTGACAGGCCCACAACCATCCATAAACATACACACATTAGAACATCCACTAGTCTTTAATTCACTCTGTGTGTTCTGTGTGAAAAAGCGTGGAGAGGTTTTTATCATCAGCATCAGGTTACTGGGGTACAGTCGCTGGAAGCCGGAGTGAAAAATAGAGTGAGATCGTTTCTGGAGCGTTTTTAACCCCATTGGGCCCTTCCCTCTTATCTCACCTCATTTAGATGTCAATATCATGAGTGCAAGGCAGCCTGGATCATGCCATGCTGTGTCAGACCACCTTCAGACCAACTCACATTTGTTCTGAATTTAAGCCGCACTGATAACAGAGTTACTTACTGGAATTCCTGAAACACAAAGAACAACAAACAGTTGTTTGTAAAAGTCACATTATGTGCCGTAACAATAATTTGTTACACTAAAGAGAAACAGGCTTGAAATGCTTTGAGGACATAATGATGCAATAATAAATGATTTGATACGTCACGGGAACTGAAATTGTGTGCATGTGAGTGCTGGAGTTCTGAATGGATGAGGACACTGTTTACAGTCACACACACACATGAACATCAAGTGTCTCTGCATGCAAGAAACCTGGTTCTGGGTCAGGGAATTTATTAATCAAAGGGGGTTGGCACAGATCTTTACAGACCTCCATTTCTCTTCCACTTTGAGTAACTCCAGATATGGCAAAAGCCTGAATATGATTAAATAAAGAGGACAAGTTGAATAAGCTCAGTGCCCATCGGAAAGAAAGATCTTAAATGTTTTAAGCAGTGGTATCACATCGAGAGCCAATAGAGACTTATAGAGCTGAAGTATTGTAATTCTCATGGTTTCTTTATCATTTAAAGACCCTCGCTATCTCATATGTTGTCCTCTTTAGTTTAGGAAAGCTCTCAATGTCTCAAACTATGCTCAGGTTTACCAAAATGACTGCAATCAAAAATCAAAATGTGAGATTTATAGTTTTGTGCACTTTACCTAAAATTGCCTCATTTGTTTCAATTCACATTTCTTTTGAAATAGCAACAATAGTTCAGATGTTTCAGCAAGATGCTGAAATTCCAGACTGTTGATTTATTGAAAACTAATGCACACCTGAGGTGTATTTACACTCAAAACCATAAATTCTGATCTGTTTTTCTGAGGACATTCAAATAAGAGTTTAACTGCACTCACAGACTTCAGCAACAGTTTGTGAATTCAGAGAATTTGTAATGATTTAAATTCAGATGAGAACATTTTTGAAGCATTCCAGCACTGTGGGAACCATCTTGGTGTCCAAAAGAGCATTCTTGTGAAATAAGAAGTTCATATTAATGCAGTGGTCTGCAGTATACCATGCAATTCTGATTTAATGACAAGCCATTTCAGCCCTTGCAAAATCATGCGGTCTGAAGAGGCAAAGCTGAATCATCCTCTCAATGGAAAACGCGCATGGGTTCATGCAGAGGTCATGCTGTTGCAGTAAACCTTTATTGAGTGTCAACAGTGTCATAAGAAGACATGTGGGTTATTGTTCTCTATGCTGCACAGAACAAGCTTGATCAGTGGAATGAGCAGAATGAGCTACACAGTCACTGATGTTCTTCTGCTCTAATGCCTCAGAGACGTGACAGAGGAAGTGGAA
>JAZGTK010000878.1:0-12500 GCA_036877625.1 Ambastaia sidthimunki
GCTGTGTGACATTGAGAAGCTTCCAGTTATAGTGGCCCTTTGACAATGATGGCCAAAATGTGTGTCCTGCTGTTCTTTGTATTTTTGATAGATCTGTCACCTCCTGCTATTATTTTATTTGGCTAGCATCAGTTTAAGGGAACCAATTTAAATTTGACGCTGAACCGCACCTTTGCCACTGTAACAGTGCAGCAAAGCCAGCGTGCATTTTCTGCTCGTATACTGCAATCTGTGTTTCAGTTAATTCACACAACAAATTTGTTTCCATTAACTTAAAATCAAGTCCTGCTATAAGACCATAAAATATTTAATAATTCAGCTGCAAAAAATCTTAAATGCCCAAAAAAGATACATGACACACTTTAAGTTTTGTTGAATTTATATTTGCATGTTTATTTGGGTGAAGTGAATGATTGTGTTAATTCTTTTCTTCAGACATTGTGACCGTGTGTCAGTACAGTCACTGCTATCTACACCCAGTGGACCAGAAGAGGGATTACACCAGGATTAGACATCCTAATCTGACACACACTCTGATTGGTCCTGAATAAAGAAGCAGTGATACTGTGTACGACTCTAAAATGGTGGAAGAACAGAAAGCAAATCTGAACACATCATTTCATATACCCGTATCTCGCAGTATTTGTTTCAGAAATATGAACAGAATGCACACACAATTTATCCCACACAAACCCACACACAAAGTAAAAGAAATATGGCTTTCTTCACCCAACAGTTAGCTGCTATTACAGGAAAAAACACCCAAAATTCTGTATTGATTGTCTCTCGCTCTCGTCTCTCGCTTTTAACTCTCGTCTCTCTCTCTCTGTTCCTCTCTGACAGGTATTTGACCTTCCTTCTTTTTTCTTTCGTTTTTCATCTGCTGCACAAGAACTGAATAGTGAGATGGAAAGCACAAGATTTAAGACTGTATTTTGGAAGCCTGTTTTAACAGCGGGGGCAAGTTTGGCTGCTTTAAGGTGAACATTGACTGCTGCTTTATCTTTATTATCAAAATCCATAATTGAAAATCGACCAAGGGCTCCAGTATTTCGGATTTGTAGCAGTAAAGGTGTGCTTCCAAAATACTGAGAGGCAGTAACAAAAACAGCTTGAGACTCTCTTTTGAATTTGTTTCACGCTATATATACTGTAGGTCTAAATTCATGTGGGTTTTCTGTATATGTATTGGATTTGTATATAATAAAGAATATGATAGGTGCCCTATTTGAACAAACCATTTTAGTTTAGGTTTATCTGTTGGTGATGAGCCAATGTGCCAATTCTGTGACACATTTAACTAGTTAGACAGAATTAAAACTGATCATCATTTTGGTTTGGCACTCATTCTGGTGAGGTCGTCTATTGGTGCTACAAAATGATTCAAAAACGATCATATTTAATTCAAACAAAAATTAATCTGTTCGGCAACCAGATGGTTATGACTCTCAGATGAATCCAAAAGACGGAGAGGGAGAGAGAAGTTTTCCCTCAGGACAGCGTGGGGATTATCCTGCTCGCTGGAAAATGTTTATTTGCTTTGTGCGTGCAGGCCTGCATAACTGCCTCCATCTTGTACGTGCATTACCAATTATATAGCTCACAGTGTTTCAAAGTTCCTCTGTTCTTCCTGCTTTACCAAATGCATGAAAACTGCATTTTCATACAATTTAATTTCGGAATATTTGCAAACCCATCATTGCTTTAATGTGCTTGTTTTTTTATTAGACCCATATAAGTGGGTCTAATAAAAATAATATCATTAAAATAATAATATCATTATAAGTGGGAGCTTTATGCCTGATATTTGTAAGGTATTATTTTCGATATCATAAACTACCCGTTAAACGCTCAGAACAGGACAATAGACGGGCGCAAAGTGTCCTGACTCGCGGTGACCCCTTTTGTTAAAGCGAGGACAGGCAGACAGATGGTTCGAGCCGTCCTGGTGAATTTGTTACCTTTCCGTGTGACGTGCAATATGTCGACGTCCAGAACGAGCGCGCGCAGACGCGGCAGCTGTCCATCCATCACCCGCTGTCAACGCGGAATAAACGCGCCTCTCGTCGCGTTAATGTGGCTTGAGATGCGCCGACCATAATGAATGTGATGCCGATGTCTCATTTATGTTTATAATGGTGATGATATAAAGCCACCACTATTTTCCCGTATGCAATTGTTTCAGTCTAATTGTATACGACACGTAGCATTATCGATGCAATTGTGACGAAAGCGGTAACATGAAAATCACAGCAAAGGCTGAAATTCTAGAAAAAACAAGATAATCATAAACAGATAGGGAAACATTAAAGGCTATTTAGCTCGTGCATGCACCCCCACGCGGCTTCCCGTCATTTATTTGGGAGATTTCTGGTCGGGTCTATGGAGGAGGGTTGTGTGGAATTGGGATAATTTGCGTGAACGGGCGTTGATTTACATTCCCGGTAGAGGTTAATGACGATGTCGTTCCCCGCCGCCTGTTCTTTTCATTGTAATGTTGTTAGGGAGAACCCAGGGCCGCACACCCCGCCCCCTGTTCCCCTCCTAATAAACGACTACCAGAGCGACCTGAAACGCTTCCAATTTCCTTGAACGTTTGCTTTAAGATCTTTTCCTCCTGATATATCATGTATATATGGGCTTTTTTTTACTTTTACCTGTCAGTTGGTATGAGAAAGAGGATAGCATGTTAGTGTGCATTATTCATACAACTATAACACTACATTATTTTCAAGCTAGAGTGATGCAAATATACAACACATTCTCTGCTTTTGTTTTCCAGTTTAATAATTTTAATGCTACTAATAATGTTGACACACATGTATTGCTTGTGCCATTATGGCAGGCAGATTTGAAGTAGTATGCAAGTTAAGAAGGAAAATATAACAAAAATGCCCCTGTTCCCTGCATGTGGACTAAAGGCAGACTGTTTCTATATCTTTTAGCACAAACACATACTCTGTAATTAAGATAATAGTATTAATAGTAATAATAATAACAGCATAGAGAACATCAAGCTTGTTTTGAAGGCAGATAAACAGAACAACAGGGTACTATAAGAGAACAATCTGTATTTTTGTCAGGTCTAATGATTTAACTTGAAAGTGAAAATCTTCTGTCTGTCAGTGCAGTTCAAGGCTGTTTTGTAGCTTCTGCTGATTTTAATGGCAGTGTCTCAGTTGAATGATGTGGCAATTGTGAATTGAAACTCAAGGAAAATAAAATAAATAGATTCAACACAGTCTAAACGGATTGCAAACAGAGTTGCTACACCGGAAAGGAAATGTGTAGAAATCTGTTTAGTTTAGTAACCGTGGTATGTGCCTGTCTGATGGAACCTTTCTCATGGCACACTGTGCCAGTGTTGCAAAGGGAATCTCTGTTTTCTTTACATGGTGCAAATATCTTTGAAGTTTTTAAAAGAAAGCTCATGAACTCCAAATATTTTCCTGTTTTCTGCCCTCTGTTAACAATAAATCTGCAGTAGATTACTGAGAGAGAGTTATATTTATATGTGTGTGTGTATGCATGTTATAACATTTCATATATATATATATATATATATATATATAAATGAAGAATGATGAGGGAATGATGTAAGAATTGTCACAGGAGTGAGTTAATATAGTGGGAGTGGAAAAGGGCATGTTTAGCAATACAGCGACTTTTGGTGCACTGGGGACATACTGAGAAACACACACACACATTTATCCATCATGCCAAAATCTGTGGCCATCTGTCACACACTCTCACTGTGTGTATACCACACTCCTTTAAACACCAAATCAAGGATATCCACATTTCACTTCCACAGCCTGCTCAGAAAGAGATGTGATGTATGTCATCAGTTATGTTTCTGCTGACTTCTTAGACTCGTTCCAGCTCGGGTGATACTCAGAAACAGTTACATTAACACAGTTGTGAAAATCACAATGCAGGTACTTAACCCCTAACAAAGCTGTCTGTAAACACAGGGTTTACAGGGGGTGGGGGTCAAGGGCGGAGCCAGGGGCGGAGCCAGCAGTGAGAGCATCAATACATTTATAAATTTGGCATTTTAGCAGACGCTTTAATACAAAGTGACTTACGCTGCACAAATATTATTTCCTTGGGACTCTAATCGATCACCTTTGCGCTGCTAATACAACACCAGTTGAGCTAAGAAACAAAAGCTTTAAAAAGGTTGGAGATGCATCAAAATCTTTATGCAAATGAGAGGTTTAAAATGCTGGATGACGGCTAATCACTGCTAGGTGCAGGCAAGCCAAGGTTGTGACACGTTTAAAAAGCATTTTAAAATCTGTTGTCGATAATACTGGAGGTTCTGCAGGATTCTGTGCTCATGTGTACAATCACATCATTATACATTTCAGTCGCAACCTGAGAATGCTTATATTAATGAGTCAAAAGTGGCTTAAATAAGTGGACATGACACTGATCTGAGTTGACTTTGGGTTTGTCCTGGAAATGGCTCAGCAGCACATCGTCTCTGCGGTGCCTCTGTGGAAGTGTGTCACGAGTGCACAAACCTGTGAAGCTCCACTGCAGCACCACTGAAAGTGTAACTGGTAACAGTGGACTCCAGTGTGGGAGCACTGAATCCAAGTGAGAAATCACAGGATCTGAGCCGCCACCCAACATTCATTCCCAGATCTGCATGCTGGGTCCAAACTGTCCATCCCAAACACTGTTTTCAGAAAGATTGTCCTCTTTCTGTTGGGGTCAAGGTTGTTTAAGGCGGAAAGGTCAATGCGTCAACGCATTTGTCTTTATCAGTTTGTGTATGAATGAATGTTTGCATGATGAGTTGCTGTCTCAGTCCCACGAGAATCTCGACCTTTTTAACCTTCACTCCCTCCCCAGGCTGGCTGGCGCATGCAGACGCTGCACCCCGTGACCCCTGTGGAAAGCGCACGCAGATGCGCCAGAGACAAAAACCACCACACTTTTGTTGATCTGCATACCAAATGTAATACCACCCTGAATCTCACCCCAGTGCATCCTAAACCCGGAAAGTCTGATTCTAACCCCCTTACAAGTGAACTTTGACCTCCACAACGTAATTACCAAGAGCTAGGCAGCTTTGTTTGTCTCATTATGTGGTGATGGAGGGGTGGAGGTGGGATGTGAGTCCCCACCCTCCTCCACATCACCCCCTTGGTCGACTCCTCAGGAGGATGTACAAAAGAGAGAGAAAGCGGGGAAGAGAGAGAGAGGGGGCACGTGCCAAATGTCTGGTGCTGAATCATACACCCCCACCACCAAAGGCCACCCTGAATTTGCACACAACACAGACACACAAACACACTTCTATTGAAACAGTCACTTAAGAGCATACACACACATGCACATACATTAGGTATCTATGCTTTGTGGGGACTTTTCATTGATGTAATGGTTTTTTTATACTGTACAAACTGTATATTATACAGTTTGTACAGTTATAGTAGACGACTGTATATATAGACAAACCTAACCCTCACAGATACTTTTTTGCATTTTTTTATATTTTCAAAAAAAAGCATCATTTAGTATTTTTAATAATCAGTTTCCATTGTTGGGGACCACTGGCTGGTCCCTACAATGTAGGTGTGTGTGACTTTTACCATTCTTGTGGGAACATTTGGTCTCTACAATGGAAGAAAACCAAGAACACACACACTATATAGCTTCATTACATTTACATGTATTCATTTGGCAGACACTTTTATCCAAAGCGACTTACAGTGAATTCAGGGTATACATTTTTTTTTTCAGTACTTGTGTTTCCTGGGTTCGAACCCACAACCTTTGCGCTGCTAATGCAATGCTCTACCAGTTGAGCTACAGGAACATCTTTATAGCATGCCCACAAATTCACAGTTGACCATGAACGTGAGGCTTACAGGGAATACACAGTGTTTTAGCAATTTGATTCTTTTTATATCTCTGTATATGTTTTAGCATGCAGTATAGTCAATCTAAAGCAGGACCATTGTTAGGTTTGGTGTTGTGTTTGATTGTAAAAACAATATACAAATTTAGATTTGTAGACACAGAAACACTGTCAGGAAAAATTGACACACTTCTGTCAATAAAGTGTGTTTCATGGTATCACGCTCCCCAAGCAGTATGGCCAGTAGCCATGGAAACAAGACGATATATGTAGGTTTTGTTCCTCTTGGAGCATGTCTTTTTAATCTTTGAATTATATTTTCATGTCAATCTCTAATACAAATGTGATTATTAATTATATAGTATTGCTTAATAATGTTTAATTTATAACTATAGTATCTATAAAAAAAGAAAATTCTTGTTAATGCCTGTTTACAAATTAATTAACATTTTTCTAATTTAGAAATGAATCTTTAGCTTCATGGATTTATTCCTAAACCCACCTCACCAACTACACAAACCACCTCGGTTCCTGCCAACACACTCGCACAAATGTATTCTTGTTGTCTGTTATTGGTGTGAAGTGAAAAGAATTCTCTTCAAATGTGTTAACTGAACTTTTCCATCCTTATTTTTCCCCTCCGCAGTCACGCTCACATCACACACTATTCACTTCACATTATTCAATTCAGACTATAGAATGTTAGTTTAATAATAAGTGGAAATATAAATTGCTTTCTTAATATGCTGTTGCCTTCAAATAGCTGTGATTTCAGTTGTTAATTATGGCAACGTTAGCATTAACATTTGTGTTTTTTCGCTTTGATTCGTGTGTTTGTTTGTTTTGCACATGTATCCTCTGAATCCATTGTTTTCCATATCTGCCCTGAGTCAGCACTTAGTCGATAATCACGCCACAGTGGTTTTAATTGCTCTGTTAATTGATAGAAAACAGAAAGGCTCTAATTAGATGTAATGATACGAGGTACTTTCAGTCACCGTGGAGCTAATGATTTAGCACGCTAGCACCAGCTCTCCGACTGGATTCTTTGCAGATTAATTTACATATGAAAAGCGTGCATGTTTGTATGTGCCGGTGATGGGAGAGAGAGGGGTTGAACACAGAGAAACACACAGATCAAGTTGGAGAGCATTTGTAAAGAACAACAGAGAAGAACAGAGGGATTGGGGAACGTTCAGTCTGCAGATACATGCTGCATTGTATCATTGTTGCAAATTATAGTGAGACCTTTGCTGGTTTGGATGCACCAGATTGGAATTTGTAGAATCTGAGTTGTGTGCTACAGATATTCGCTGTTTCAGTTGACCTCTCTGAAAAAGCTTCTATTCTGAGAAAAGGAACAGTGCAAAAATACCAAAGCGTAGTTGTGCTTTTCATCCGGAGAGTTGAAGATACACAAGGGGAGTGAGATTTAAAGAGAGGGAAGATTTATTGTTCTGAACAGAGTCAGATGGGCAAAATCATTTATCGGTTTACAGAAAGATGATCTGATACAATTAAAATTTTCATAACAATGAAAAGAGGAGATGACCTATTATCAAATCCTGATTGGTTGTTTTGTCATTGTGGCATATTGTAGGCTAAACCAAAGTTTATGTCTGATAGATTAAATAAAAATTGTAAATATTAAGCAGATTGCTCAGATTGCAAGAATATTTACTTTAAATATTTATTGTTTTAATGGATTGCTCACGGTTGATTCAGAATGGTCCTTAATCTGCATTATATGAATGTGAATCCATTTCATTTAAATCATTCTAATCCAGCTTTCAGAATTGTGAACGAATCTAAAGTGACCTCGCATGAAAACCGGTTGGTTGTTCAACACGCCAATCATGTTCAAGTTTACGCCTGAGCATTTTGTTCAAAGCGACAGGAAAAACGAAAAACAAATTATTTTATGTCCCTTCAATAATATTTTGTTTTTGGTCATGTTAGTTATGACAATGCACAGAAGCAATAGCTTATTTTGTCTCTTTGATGGGCTCATATTTCAGTCTAAGAAATGTTTTGTGATATTGGCTTCTTGATGCAGTTCTCTCACCAGCTGATTTGTTTCTCTCATCAGTCCCGTGGGTAATTTAGCTAGTGAAATCACACCTTTTCTTTCTCTCTGCTCTTCTTCGATTTCCTGTCCCAATGGTGGCCAATCACACCGCTGTGTCCTTGGGGACCGGCCTTGACTCACCCTCTCATATTTATTGTGCTGAAGAAAACCTTTTCTCTCTCCAGAGTCACATGAGATATACTGGCCACACAACAGTATGAAGTGAAGACAGGCTTTTTTGTTACATTTGTTACATGCACTTGTTTGTCTGTTAATATGCTTGTAAAATGTTGAAAGTAAAAGCACCTCGACTGTACATGGCAGGCACGTTTACGTAGCATCATTTTGAATGCGAGACACATCAGAGATGCTATACGGACAACTATGCAGTTGCAATTTAAAAGCCCGGTGAGGTGTGAGCTGGAGAAATTTGTATCAACTCTATATCAAATAGCATTGCTTATGAAACATGGCCTGAAATTGTTCATCATATATTTATTTGTATTTATTGATTCTGTTTTCCCCCAAAATATCACTATGAATTTCAAAGCTTGTGTGTTTGGCTAGCCATAGCATTTATTGAAGTCTACTTATAACCGTACAACACAATAAAAAGCTTGTTGATGCTTTTATGTTGAAAAGCATGTTAATGGACACACTGTATATTTAGCCTGTGATGGTCACTGCGGAGGTTTTTTTTCTCAGTTAAACTGCAAAGACCTACATAATTTACTTTACGTTTTTCTAGATATTTTACCCAGCAACCTGTGAAAATACAGTTATTTTACAGACATTTAGTTAATTGCATACTCAAATTACATAATTAAATAAAACTAATTGAGTCATTTTTGTAACATCATGTAAGTGTTCTGTTTTATAGCCGTAATTTAAAACAAAAAACAGACATTTTAATTTAATGGAATTCTGCTTTGACATTTTCATCAAAATCTCATAAACTCCCTGCAGTTCCGTGACAAACCCCTAGAGGTTTACAAACCCTGACTGGGAAACACTGATCCACTCTTTATTCTTTGCCCTGTTTTATTTGCACTGTAAATAAGAGGGCAAGCAATTGGTATTTTCATTGGTTGCATTACTATCGGTGTGTTATAGAGAGTGTGTACTTGTGTCTAAGTGTGCGCAGATGTATATGTTTGTGCGTGTGTGTGAGACTATAAAGCCTGGCTAATTCAGATGAGGGCTACGCCGGTTATCACACAGAAACACGCCAGAGTGAGCGCAGGCATGCTTTTGTTTCTTACTGTCTGTATTTTAATGAGCTCGGCCTATCGCTGCAGTGCTGCGCGTTACAGCAGCTTTCCTCGCAGGACAAGTGTGACAACAACACCCCCACCCCCCCCACCCTGCAGATTACCCACCACTCACAGACGCATTCGCATATTAACATTCTCACTAAAATATCACACAAGTTAAATTTGCATGCAATACATACAGTGGAATATAACATGACTTTAAGGTGGACGGCCTGACAGTTAAAAGACGACTAGACATGATGTAAAAAGTGTTTATTTATGGTTTGTTTAATTATATTTATATACTACAAAATGAATTTCACTGCCTGTCTGTCCTTTATTGTTTACGTAGACTCTTAGCTTTGGCAATATTGTATTGTTTATTTAGGCATTGAATTGAATTGGATTTAAATTAAGTGATTTTAAGTGATCTGGCATAAGAATACTGAAGTATTACAGCATTGGTGTGGGGAACATACGTCAGGGACACTATACACTGTAAAAATGTTTTCAGAATTATCATTGTGATATCTTTGTTTTCATGCACTTTCATCACAAGTTTCTTTTTGTTGATTTTCTAGCTGTAAAAAAATTAGCTGATTTTAAGTTTTCAGGGTTTCAAAGTTTAAAGGTACCTTTTAATTTTCACAGCAGTAATTAAATACAAACAAATCAAACAAGTGTTATTAACTTTTTACTGCAAGTTGCAACTTGCAGTTTGATTTAGCTTTAAACTTTAAAGATTATCAATTAATTGTAAGTTTAACATTTTAGAGAGTTTTTAGAAAGCTTATTAGCGAAGGTTTTTCAGTAAAGGACTTTATTGACATCATCTATGAAAGTAAATGCAGTTTAATTTTGTTGTTTGGTGTCTGTCGCAGCTCACCTCAGAACAGAGACCCAGTCACATACTCACTGTTTCTCAAAGGAGGCATAATAAACTGCTTTACATAGTGTTCAGAGTTCAGTGCAGCACACAGGCGAGTGTGCTGTGTGTGTGAATCTGGTTGGTGTCTCTGCATAATTGTATTATTAATTCTGCCTGCAGTGGAATATTGCAGGAAATTAGCGTTACGGATTTTCTTTGAGGGACAGTGGGTCCAATTAAAGGCTGCCCCCCCTTTTCTTTATTAATAATAGCAGCGTTGAAAAGAAGTCTGAGTCGGCTGCTGTCTATTTGCCGTGAAGTTATCAGCGCGGAGCAGACGCAGGCTGGTTTCACATGGCTGAATGCTCACTCAATAGTGAACATACACCATAGCCAGGACCACTCTGTCTGAATAATGAAATAACTTCCTGCATGAGGGTAAAGTCTCTCTTTTTCTCTCTCTCCCTCGCACATGCACACTGCTTTACACAGAGGGGTAATTATTTGTTATAACAGACTGGAATTCCATTTTAAAGGATTTAAAAAGCTCCTCTTGTTCTCCATGCATCTTGTGTGAAACTGGTCTGTTCGCACAACAAGACGTTTCCTTTCAGGTCGCTGCACCAATCCAGAACAGTCGTGCCTGATTAAATGTATCAAAAGGCTGCAGATTCCTTTACAACTTGATATCAAACCAGTTGACCTTATTAAACTAATTAACAAAAACAATCCTCTTTTCTGAACTCCTGGTCTTTTGTTTTCCATGATTCCAAAGACAAGAGTGAAGGAGGGGAACTGACCCGTTTGTTCACTAATACTATAAAAAGAACAAATATTATTTAATATCATTAGCATAAACAAATGAGGGCAGCAGCCTCGTTAAACCATTAGTGGCTTGTTAGTGCCACAGCTGAGCCACCTGCCTGATCACTCGCTCCTGTCTGAGAGAGCAAAGCTCGGGACCAATCAGAGTCAATTCTTCAGCACAGCTCATTAGCATTTACAATAGAACTTTAATTAATTGGTCTTGTTTGTTGTGTGGGTTTATACTTACAGTATGGGGAGATGACAGAGGTATTGTGATGTGAGTAGCAAGAGCTGTTGTCAAGGGTGTTGTGATGGAAATGTATAGTGTTGTGGTGAGATGTGAGAAGTAGTGGAATTAAATGCAGAGAATATCAATGAGTATTGTGATACGAAAGAGTATTATGACGTGAGGAAGACTGCAATAGGAAGTATAGTGATTAAAGAGTATTGTTTAAAGACATAAAGAGTATTGTGATAAGATGTGGCAAAATGTGAGTTTTGTGATGAGTATATGTAAAGACAATTGTGGTCAGATGTGATGAGATGTGATGAGTATTGTGTCGAGATGTAAAATATTTTGTGATCAGATGTGCAGAATAGTCAAGAATTGTCAGAAAACATTGAAATGAAATAAAGACTTTAGCAGCAGACATTTTTATTCCTTTTTTACTTTTACTTTTGGCAAGAATTTATCAGTAGAAATGGGAAGCTGGTTACACCTCAAATGAGGCATGTTTTGATGGGTGAGAGAAAGAGGTGTCTCCACACATTCAGACCTGCTGATGTACAGGAGAGACAGCAGAGCTTGTGAGAACAATGTTCTGTCACAGTTTAAAATTCAAACAGCTGTATCATGACCTTATACCATATACTGGGTATTATGTCAGGTAATGACTCTTTCATTGTAGATGTAATTATTGCAATTGTAAAGGTTTAATAGAACTATTCCAGGGTGAAGTACTGCAGTACTGCAGCCGGCACATTCCAACAATATTCAACTCTGATCTGCTCTTACTGGTAGAGAGAGATACATATATGGATGGGTGATTCAGAGGGTCTTTTGCGAGTCCAGTGACCAGAAGCTAATGTGCAGATGTCGGGATTCCCATATTTTCTTATTCTCATTTTGTTCCTAATTAATTCCTAACTCATTATCTTCTTACCGGCTAATTTGTATCCACAGCTGATTTGATTAAACCTGTCTCTATGCTAATGAGCATGTTTTTTCTTATTTTTACAGTTAGCTTGGAGCACGCAGTGTGTGTGTGTCAAGCTGCCTAAACACATTTATTCTTTCTGACACTTTTTCCAAAATGTTACATTTGACTGTATTCGACTCAATCTGTTCCTGTTTTTCAGTCTCCAAATCCAACCCCCCATTCTCTCTCTCTCTCTCACTCTCTCTCTCTCTCTCTCTCTCTCTCTATCAGATAGATAATGCTGACTTGTGAGGACACGTGCATGCAGTTCATCAGCAGAGGTTTAGATTTAACAGACTAAAAAAATGCTGAATAAAATCTCTAAACACGAACCCTTGCAGAAAAATCCAATTAAAACTTCATTTGAAGTTCTGAAAAGCAGGACAAAAAAGAATTTTCATTTAAATATTTCAGTGATAACTCTTAGAGA
>JAZGTK010000878.1:15000-33860 GCA_036877625.1 Ambastaia sidthimunki
TGTAACAGTTTCAAACTGTTCTGTCATAATGTAATCTCTATATAGTTTAATCTCTTTATAGTTTAAGTATATCTATAGTATATTAATTATAGTACATCTGTAGTATATTAATTATATGATACATCTAAAATAACAGAAATGTTAAATAATGCATGCCTGCAGCATTCGGTACAGAATGTCCCTGTATATCCTGAGCTCCTCTTGACCTGAAATGCTGTTCACTCTCTGTAAAGTCACATTTTTTTTGTTTGTTTTTGCTCCAGTAAATTTTGAAATAAATTCAGTGTGACCTCTCTGGCCAGTGTGACCTATTGTTACCATGGCGACGTCCTCTGGCAACCAGAGTCATCAGTCAGACGCAGTGACAGCTCATCTGTCCCCTGCACCACACACACCAGAGCCTCCAGCCAGATGTTCAGTGACAGGAGAAATGGCTCCTGCAATCAATAGCTTGTGTGTATGTGTGTTAAAATAGAAATAAAAGAAACTCAGACATAGTCATGATGGTGTTTAAAGGTTATGTGTGTGACAGAGAAGGAAAAAATAGTTCATATTGTATGTGTGTGAAGAGAAGGTATGTCTGTATTGATCCTGTTTATATACGTGACAATATTTTATATAAGATATATTGTGTGCGTGTTCCATGCTTTGCTTATTTTTGTGTGTTCATGTTATTTGTGATTGGTACAAATGTTACAAACGATTATAGTTTAAAACCACTACCCCTCAATTTTTGTGTGGAATTTGCACATTAAATCCGTAACTTTCTCAAACTCCTCTAAAAACTATTCTGACGTCACTCACAAATCTGTTACAGTTCTGCTTTTTTCAGTCTTTTGCCTTGGAGACCTATTTCAAAGAAAAAAGCAAGTTAAGAACAGGTTTTAAATTACACACATCGCCTTAGTGAAATTCTTTGTTTTTAAACAAAAACAAATTTGAGTTAATAATATTTGTTTTGAAAGCCTCTTGATGTTGTGAGTTTATTAATTAATTTATTAGGAATTCAGTTTCCCGCAGTGTTGGGCTTAGAGAGGAGCGGGTTGCTTCTCCTTTAAGAGGTTTGAATTTGACTTCAAAGTGGGTCACAGTAAAAATATCTTCAACAATTATTCATGCAGCCCCCCTCTTTCTATATCTCCTCTCCTGCTCTCCAAAATCTGCTGCTGCAGTGCTGGAGAGTGAAGAAGAAGAGATGATACTTTTGTCAAATGCAGATCTGATGAAATGTTGGTGTAACAAACCATTTCTTTCTCGGTAAACGTCTGGCGATCACCATCTCGTCTGCGTCCTGCCTTCTGCACTAACAGTTGTTGTTGTTTTTATTATGAAGGGTTTTGATGATGAGACAGTAATACTGCGTTCTGGCCGCGTTGAATGCGGTGTCAAGATGCCGTGATTGACGTGTCCCTTGGCCAATCGAGTAGCTTGTTTCCGAAGCCTTTAGGAGGATGATGCTGAACATGCGCAGTCAGTGCTGGACTGTGCTTTAGAGGCCGGCTAAGCATGTGATTAGTGCAGTAGTGAACGGTACAGCACTGCAGCATATGGGAGCCCGTCTCTCTGCTCCCTGTAGGTTTAAACTGAACATCTTCAAATTAGTCAGAGAGAGATCAAAGCAGCCCTCACCATCCTCACTGAGAGCAGGGCTTTGAACTCCCTCCTCCCTCTCCAGTGTATGTATGTGTGTATGTGAGAGCGAGAGAGGGTGAGATAGGATGGTGTTCTGGTATGGAAATGAGTGAAATCTCATGAGTGTGTTTCTGAGAGGTGAGAGAGCTTCTTTTTGATCACGTGTATGTGCTCTCTCCCCCTTCTCCTTCTCTCTGTCTCTCTCGTTCTGTCTCTCATGTGTATGTTCATATTTATTCCTACTTTGCTTTTCCTCTCACTTGCACAGAAATTCCACCATTTTATTGCAAATGGTTCATTCTGTGTTGCATTTTGTTGTAATTTCAGTCAATATTTTGGTATGTCAGAATCGTGCACTGTACCTGCTCTAATTTAAACGCTTTTCTTTATTCTTGTATTATATTTTTATTATTTATAACTCGTTGTAGTCTGCCAATTGAATAAATGTTGAAGTGTGCAAATAAAGAGTGTAAAAGAGAAAAATGAAACAAGGAGGGAATTAGTTGCCCTTTTCTACTCAATGTCACTGTTGCAGTCCCACATTATGCAGCTTATTGTATCTCTGTGTTTGTGACATGTTACACTGCAGCTAGAAGCTTCACTCTAATGACCAAAATCATAATTCCAATGAGACTTCAGATGAGAGAGATTACAGCTAATAAAAACCCTGTAATGATCCACGAGGTTCAAAGAAAGACACGTGATGGGCTTATTTGATTTTATTGAATTCTACGTTTTAAGTCTTTGAATCATTCCCTTACATTCTTTTTCAGTTTACACCTATCTTTTTCTCTCGCTCAGTTTCTGTCCCTGCGTGCATGTTTAACAGATGGAGATTATCTCAGTGTGGTGATTCAGGGGAGAACAGGAGAGTAACAGAAGCCACACTGAGTAACAGAAGTTTGGATTAATTGAATGACTCTCTTCACCTGTCCTTTGGTCACTGAATTTTGAAGCAACCACGCATTAGACTGTAGCTGCAGCAAAACAGCTGGTGCTTTTTGCATCTTAAATTCACCACAAATGATTGTACAAACAATGTGTTGTTAAATGGCAGTACATATAGAGAGACTCTAAGAACAGTAGATTTAAAAACCTGTTCTTACTATTTGAGGTTATATAAAGTCAGCCAATCAGATTAGGACTTTCTAGATTGAGAAAGTATTTTCTGGTTGTGTGTGTGATGAGATTGTGGGTGGTCTGTGATGATGTGATGTCACCTATTCTCTTCACAGCAATGCACCATGGGTCCTTTAAGAGTACATATATTATATTGCATCAGTGCAGACAATTAACCAATTTCTTAGTGTCACAAAGATTATTTTAAAACCATCAGTCTCTGTACATTAACTCATTTCCTGTGCAATGGGCAACAATGGCTTGCTAATGCAGTTAATGGCAGCTGCTGCCCCCTTGAGGTCACCCCACCCCACTGCGGAATCTTTGGTGGGATTCATGGTCCTCAAGTGGCATGTCACCTTGGAGTGGTCTAAGCCTACGGTTGCTGTGGCAACAGGGAGCCGCAGATCAATTGCACTGCATGCATGCCAACACACCACCAAGTCACGCTTTGTGTCATTAAATATATTTTCCTTCAAAGGGGTTGCAGGTTTAATCTTATCTTTACAACCTCCATGCCACAGTGTGCCCGTAAAACCTACTTCACTTTTCACTCCAGCCTCCAAACAATGTCTCATTCTTAAGACAGCTTCTTTATCTTTTTACTTTTGTGGAGGAGGTAGAACACAAAATTATTTCCACATTATCATTCTTCACTAGTGCAGCTATGTGACCTGGTATTTACACAGCATGGATCATGTGACCTCCGTCTGAGAAGGTCTAGGTAAACAACGTATTCTAATGTCTACTTTCTCACACATGCATTAGAATACTCCTACAGTAAAAGTTTCCTGTACTTTAGTGTATTCCTGTCTTTCATCCCATTTACAGGTCTTATAAAAACATTGTATTTTATTTCTGCATTTGTGTTCATTTGCCCATTCACAACATTGATTGAAAGAATTAGTGCTCTAAAAATCTATTTTTATATAAAATATAAAACCCTTTTGTCATATTTGTTCCTCAGTGCAGCAGTAGTCACCTAGCAACAACAAAATAAAAGCGTGAGCGTTCTGTTGCATCCACTGTGTGTGCTTTCTTAAAGACTGCTGCGCTGCATTACTGTGTTTTGCCATCGCTGTGGAAATGTTGCCTGAAGTTCAGTGGCTATTACTGAGTGCTGGATATGAGCGAGAGATTAATTCCATTTGCACTTCGCTCTCAGACCATTACTACACAATTTTTACCATGCTGTGTAGTCTTGATGTTCAAAGCAAGAGGACAGAGTGGTTTCGTACAGCTATTGTTATCTCTTCTGTCTGATAGGGTGCTTTTTGAGTGATATACACACACACACACACACTTATGTATAACATGATGCACAAACCACACATGATGACTGCTTTCTGATGTAGAAAATGGTTTGAAGACACAGGGAAAAAATGAGAATGCTATAAATTGTTCGACCTCTTTCACAATAGCCAAGGAGCCCTATAATTTCACGGGGTGTTAGGACAGCAGCGGTCTCGTCTCCGGCGGCTGTGGCTGCAGGGCCTCCGGGCCTGATATCACACGCTGAATGATAACTCTCAGAGAATCACTCGTCTCCACTCTGAAAAAATTCCCTGCTGATCACACACTGCAGCCGCCCCAGCAAAAGGGAATAGCCTGGAACAAGAGAGATAAAAGAGGTCAGTCTCTTTGTTTGTCTACCCATCCATACATGTTTATCTGTGCTTTTAAAGCATCAAGCCCAGCTGCTAAACAACTGTGTTTGCTATGCAGAAACATCAAACAGTCTTATTTATATATCATCATATGTATTTATTTACACTCATTTTCCCCCCAGCTAATCATAGTTTATTATAGTAGTTTAATATTCCATTTCCCCCATCACATTTTCACATAAAACAGGGTGCCCATGCAGACAGTCTATGTAGGGATAAGGCAACTTTTATTAGTATTATTTGGATTTTTATTATTTCTATTTTATTGACAGTATTTTCTAGTATAAGGATGCAGTGTTTGTTTCTCAATGGCGCTAATAGGTTAACAGAATTGTTTTACAATTGCGCCCTCTTGTGTATATATGAGAAAAAAACAGGTACGGATATAAAAGGAAGCCACTGAGCCACTTCTTTGTCCTTTATTTCTGCACTGTATTGTACGAGAAACTAAAAAATGGAAACCAGAACAGCTGTAGCATATGTTGCATTCTGAGTAATGCAGTGAACGCGTTATTGTTTTCAGTTGGACTCGAAACTTTAGTTTATCTTCATTGTTTAAAAATCTCTGCTCTTTTATTGACCACGTTGAAATCTTGATATCTTAAACATTTGTTTTATTTAATTTTTCTAGCCCGAATATTACATTGTTTTACAAATGCTTTGGTGTTTTAACAATAGTCTTTAGTTTCCCCGTTATCAACTTATTAATGAGCAATTTTTTTTATTAGTCTTGTTGTGGGATTTAGTCTTGTTGTATCTTTCGTAAACAAACACAAGATGGCAGTGCACTATTGCTGCACTAGACGTCGGTTTTCCTGAACATCTCCGTTTACCTTTTGACTTGCTTGACTGCTTTTGCCATTCTGTTAACCCGAAATGTCACAAATAGTTCATATCTTAAGTACAAATAAAAATTATGGGTTTTCATTTTTAACACTGCAGCCTACTAAACTGTCAAATATCTAGTGTAATCTTTTCAGGATGATAATACCACAAAGCCAGACCAGTCCTGTAGGCTAATTTGCCTTTTCTTAAAGTCAAAAAGATGTCTTAATAGACAACGTAAAGTTTTATGAACCTTTTATGAACTCCAGGTAATATGTCTCCATCTGTACATTTTGTTTTTGGGAAAGCCGCCTTGGACTTTGTAGATGTTTGATGCTCTGTGTTGGGCCTCGTCCAGGCGATGCGATTAATCCTTCCCAGCACGTCCACCCCTCCATTCAGTTTCTCTGTGTCCAAATCCCAAGACAGCTGCTGGTAACATGGCCTCATCATTGTTAAATTGTTGTTACCCTGCGTGTTTTAACGAAAAATACAGCGTGACATCTATTGTTGTAGCCTAATAGGGCCCCTAATAGGCCCCTTAAAGTTTTATAGCTTTTATTTCTGAACTTATTTAGTAATTACATTTTATATTTAGTTCTGTGTTCAATACTTCAGTACATGTGGTCTCGAGACTCGTTTTAAGAAACAAATGTGTAACAAAATGTATGTTCGTTTGGAATCATTAAACTTTCAATAATATAATAAAACAATTTGATGTCAGTGGTGTGTTCAACGCAAAATAAGGAGAAATAAATCAGTGATTGTTCAGTACAATGCACGGGCCACGTATTACATTATGATATCATTTGTTCTGCATTCATCATTACTATAGTTGAATTTAGTACCGCTCCGGTGTCTAATCTTCTTAATTGAAACGCCCTCCTGATTGGACAGAATGATAATCCCGCGGGGCCTCGCGCTCTTACTCACCCGCCTGTAGTGCTGAACGCGAGTCTCAATCTGCCCAGGGCGAGGGCAAGACGCGCTGCAAGAACGCGCAAGTTCAGACGAGGCGTCTAAAGTGCACGCAACATCACTGTCTGCGCGTTACACCAGCGTTCAACGTGATAGGAAAAGATTGCTATCAAAAAAGCGCTTTCATTTTCAGCACCACTTCTGAGGACATCTACCACAGACGACACGAGAATTTGTTAAAGAAGAGGGTTATTAAGTTTCCTGTCTGGTCTCCGTTTTTTGTTTTTGTTTCTTTTCTCCAAAATGAATGTCGGGGAGGAAAACTTGCTGAAATCGATCAGTAATGACACCCTGCTGGACCTGACGCAGCGGTACGGACAGTCTGCCTTTGGATTCGGCGCTGGCCATGGTGCTGGAAGTCCTAGTCGTTATTCCCTCACACCTGCCGCGGATTTCCTCTCTGGTCAAACTGGAAAGTCGAACGAAAGTGGCGGGGAGCAGACCAGCGACGAAGACGACGGGTTCGACCACCTCGAGTCTCGTAAGAGAGGTGCAGGGTTCGACGACGATAAGCATTCAAGTAATCTCGCCAAAAAGCCGAAAGAGCAGAGATCTCTTCGGCTGAGCATCAATGCACGGGAGCGGAGACGAATGCACGACCTCAACGATGCTCTGGACGGTCTGAGGTCTGTGATTCCTTACGCTCACAGTCCGTCCGTGAGAAAACTATCTAAAATCGCAACTTTGCTTCTTGCAAAAAACTACATCCTAATGCAGGCACAAGCGCTGGAGGAAATGCGCCGATTGGTGGCTTATCTAAACCAAGGACAGACTATAACTTCGCCAATTCCCACCGCACTGGCGCCTTTCGGACAGGCGGCTGTATACCCGTTTTCGAGCACGGCACTGGCCACCTGCGCGGAGAAATGCAGCTCGTTCTCCGGGACCCCCTCCAGTCTCTTCAAACACTGCAACGACAAGCCTTGACATCCACGCTTTGAACTCTTACCTGCTTTATCCTTGTGTCGGTCTAAATGCGCATTTGAAATAATTTGTTGGGAATGGGTTTAGGTCTTATTCAAAATCGTTGCTACATGTCTAAATAACTACGATGTTTTATTCAGATTTACTGATAATAATGTTAAATAAATTTAGTATTAACTGATGGCCACAGTATTATTGGAATAAGCTTTCAAATCCCTCAGTTTCCTGTGCTTTTCTGTTTTTGTTCTCAAAGGACGGAATGACAATATATATAAATTTGTAAAAAAAACAAAAATAAAATTGTGTGTTATTTGATCACAGCTTGCGGAGGATTTACTTGTTAATACAAACCTCAAGTTTCCCTTTCGGCTCCAGCGTTATTGGTGAACTATGCA
Source organism: Ambastaia sidthimunki (assembly GCA_036877625.1). Classification (NCBI taxonomy): domain Eukaryota; kingdom Metazoa; phylum Chordata; class Actinopteri; order Cypriniformes; family Botiidae; genus Ambastaia; species Ambastaia sidthimunki. The sequence continues at coordinate 22,541 of JAZGTK010000878.1, forward strand.
ATATGCAATGAAAACGACATGGCCCACAAAATAAGTTCTGAAAAAATGGTTTTGTAAAAGAATGGCCCAAAAGGCACCTGTTTGTATGAAATAAACGAATCTGAATTGTCTACCTAGTCTATCAGTGTATTGGGACAAACGGTGTAACATTTTAAAATGTTTGGCCTAAAAAGATTTTGTTTTTGTTATTGCACAATTCACTTGATTGTATTGTACAACTGTGAAGAATTACTTGAGCAAACAAGCATTTGATTATGTGGCAACATGAGTTTCATACTGTATATTGTTTATATGTCTTTATAATTAAAACATCTATAAACAATCTCTGTTTTTTTTCTTCTAAACGTGCACATTTTACTTTTTTGTTTCAAACTTTAAATAATAATATTTTTTATTGCATGTCTTTAATCGTGGAAAATGTGCCACTTTTTGAAACGGAACAACAATGTATTTGGACGTGGATGTTTAGCCAAACTTTACGTTTAATAAAATTATAAACAAAACTTCAACAGGCCTTTGACATAAAGAAATTGTTTAGGGTTGTGGTTTGCTAAAATACTTTGTGAACTTCTTAAAGCAACACTTTATTTCAGTCGCATGCTATAAAAAACTCAACATTTAAACATCTTTTAAAGAATTTTAAATAACTGTGCAGTATTGATAGTCTTTTATGTGTAAAAGCTTTGGGGGGTTGCTGGTGTTTGTAAATAGGTCCTGCCACGTGAGTGGGCCAACAAGTAGGTCTGTCACAGCGCTATTAGGTGTGTATTAAAGGGTTGTGTCGTGGATTGTAAGCTATATTGAATCTGTATGACTGCAATCTAGTAAATTTGACTGGTCTCTGGTCTTTACTGGTAAGATGCGGCCCATTGCTGTTCTGCAGGACACCGGAAACGCCCGGGGGCGAAGGGACCTGTCTGTGGGTATTTGTGAATCGAGAACTGGCGTTCTGTAACTTACCCACTTATTAACGCGATTTCAGTGCCTGTCTTCTCCAAACTGGTAATGTATGATCATAGTTTCATACACACCGCTCTTTAACTAAATCAGACACTTTGTCATTTAATCTATATATCAGTTCCTTTAAAATTCAGACCGTTGATCTTGATATGTAGACTCACTTTTTAAGCGTTTTACGCTGGGAGCAGAACAACAAAACTTAAGACATATTGCATAATTTTTCATAAAAACTGAAAGAGACAATACAGTTTATTAATAATGTTTTTAAATGGAATTTTGTTATGTTTTTTAAACACACGCACTTTTTCTGCGTGTCAATTGTAATATGGTCATGTGCTGTTATTTAGATAGCGCTGGGGAAAAATATTTTTTTTCTAGTTTAACTTTTATTTATTAACTACATTTCGTAGTTGCATTGTCTACAGTATTTCATTATCTATTTTGTTTTTGTATTATTTTACAGTTATAATGAAATGTGTGTGTGATAGACGGAGCGCACACAAAGGAGTTTTCCTCTTGTATTATGCCATCACTTCTAATGAGCCTCATGTTTGTACCTGTCCACCAAGTGTGCACTTGAGAGAAAGTGATCTTGAACTCACGATGACTGTAAATGAACAGTCATCATTCTCAGTGGGTGCATCCCGTGGCATCCCTATCCTTGGCATGTCGGGCCGGCATATCCTGCCGTATGACTTTTTACTGAACGATTTTGACAAGGAGGAAACGGGCGATTTAGAGTGACAAGCGCGCCGCTGTTTCACTTTTCATAATCACTCTTGATTTAATCTAATTGCTGCTTATGAGGCCAATTGAAACGTGACCTCTGTAATGCCATTTTGTCTTGTTTTTTTTCTTAACCGGTTGCAAATCGCGTTTCAGGGGGCTGTTGTGGATTGTCGTGTTGTACGAAATCAAATTAATTAAAAAAAACTTTCTGATTGTGAATCAGAACAATTTTGACAACTTGAACATTCCTAGAACTTTCAAAATAACGTTTTTGTTGTCTAGTGGAAACGTTAGGAAAACGTTCTTACAACCTAAAATTGTTAGCTGGGAATTGTATACAAGTATGCACTGATGTCTGTTGTACAGTAACAGTCATTTCTCACGTCTAACACTATTTGCCCTTTTTTCCATGGAATCACTGCAGAATGATTTCATTACCGTAGCTTGAAGCCCCTGTTTGTGTGCGTTTGTCCCCCTTTGTGGGCAGCTGAGGAGAGGGAAAAACATATGCCCTTAAGTTCTGAACACAGCCGAGTGCTTTTGACAGCTCTGTTGAGAGTCATTAATCTCTCAAGCAAGCACATCATAGCTCTGCCCTCGCTCATGTACATACGAGTATAGCTGCACTCGCATGTTTAGGATCGTAGGCTATGGCAGTGCGAACAGGCCAAGAGCAACAAAGAGGAGATGGGGGCGGACTGCTGAAACGGTGCTCAGGTTGATGCTTGTATATGCACAACAGACGTACAGACATTGGAAGCACTCAGGCATAGGAAGGGTGTCAGAGGCCTCTTGAATCAGAAGGCTGGTTTCAGGAGCTAGTTTGTGAGGAAGTGTGAAAGCAGTACATTTTTGAAAACGTTACACAATAAACCTGTGTGTAAATTTGCAGGGCTTGCAAGCCTTATACAGATTGTCTTGTGCTATATTTATACATTTATTTGATTAAACTGTTTACTACATGCTTGCACTATATTTGTGTGTGTTCATCTGAAGGCATGTGCATTAAATGTGGAAGCAAAGCTTCACGCCCCTGCACTGCAATAAAGAGGGGAAACCCTTGGTGGGTCAATGACATCACTGCAGCCGCCCGCTTGCAGCCCAGTTTGTCATATGCAATGACCAACTAAGTCATTTGGTTTTGAGGAGCCATGTGATTTAGGCCGACGTGGGGGACAATGCGGCATGACGGACCAGCCCTCTGTTCATTACTGTAATCAGACATGGATGCAGGAGGTCTGTACTACCCGTCTACATGCCCGCTAACGCTCTGAACATCGCATGCAGGCCAGAGCCTTTATCCATTGCCACAAGGCCCCTGACACCATGCATTTAAACTATAGTATCAATGCTGGCAGAGAGAATATATTAGGAGGTTAATGGTCCTAACCAGATGAAAGCTCAAACTTTGCTCTTTCATGGCTCAGGAAAATTAAAAACATTCTCAATTATGAAGTATATATTAATTGTACTATATACCTTACTGTACTTACTGTATGACAAGTATTTCTCCTAAAATACTCAAATATTTACCCTAAAATTCTTTGGAGAAATAAAAATGGAAACAAATTAGACTTGTTCACATATACAATTAGAATTGTTCACATATAGTAAGTACAGTACAGAGCGAGAGTATATAGCAATATAAAATGAGAATTGACAGCATAGCTTAAATAATTTGCTCTTGAAAGAATTTGATGCCAATTTATACCAAAATCTTTGTTTTGGTTGGCAGACTTGGCAAGTTTGAGATAATTTGTGATCACAGTTTGTAAAATTGTTGACCATTTAGCTGAACCACTAGAGCAGATACATGCAAGATTACTGGAGCCTTTTCTCAAAGAAAAAAATCAAGTGATATTAAATGGATTTCATTTGAAGAACATTTGTCATTATCACCTATTTTGCTGTAGTCAAGCAGCATCTTTATTAACATCAGAGTTATTTAAACTGCAGTCACAACCAGGAAAAGTTCTGAACCATTCAACAGAGAAAGTTTTGCTATTGGCCTTCAGGCTCTCTAATCTTGCAGAGATGCACTGCCTATAAAACCTGTGCAAAAGTGAGACAAACAGAAAGAGAATAAGTGGTTGTCTCTCAGTTTGTCACTGTATGTAGGTTGACACTTATAGCGGCCTGTCGCCTTCCTCAACCTAATCTCTGTAATGGCCTCGCATGACAAACTGGTGGGGGGAAATTTAGGGAGGCGACAGGACAATAAAGAGAAACAAGACATGCACCAGTTCATCCACATTACCCCCTCTTATCAGGGCTATTACATTCACAAACACACAATCACAGCTTTTGTGATAAAACACACAAAAAGACACACCATGCCTGCAAACATACATGCATACAGAAACGTGTTAACACAATCTCTAGGAAACATGTGAATAGATGTGCTTTTGAAACACGGTACATTAACAAGCATATGGACATTTAATTGTACATTAATTTATTTGGATGCAACCCTAAAGACAATACGCCTACACACGCCGGCACGCTCACCCAATCCGCCCTCCTGGAGGCATCATGGGAGAATCTCTGTTTTGTAAGGAGCAGGGGAGACAGTTACCGTCATTAATTAATGCCAGAAACGTTATAATTGGCCATCCATAATCCTCTATGCATGCAGGATTCTGACAGACAGGCAAGCATAGGTGCTGCACAACACTAGATTAAATCATAATGTATCACACAGCTGTATGTGTGTACTTGTGTGTATGTGTGTACTTGTGTGTTTGTGTGTATGTGTATGTGTGTACTTGTGTGTTTTGAGCAAAAAAATCCTTAACACTCAGTTGCCAGCTTTGTAAACCAATACTAAAAATAGTTTCTACTAATACTTGTATAACTATTGGGTTGACTCATGTATTGTTAAGTTTAATGGCATCCTGCCATTTTACTTGTTTTAAACTGTATGAAGGTTTATAGCAATTGCGCCATACTCTCAGATATTGAATTCATTATGTCTTGTAAAATGTTTCGGTTTTTACACAGTCGTACGAAACTCCTCCTAAGTTGGACTAACGGTACGCCGCCCCCGGCTTAAGCCGGCGCGCGCGTTCCCTCAGGCTGGCAGGCGGACAGGAGGCGGAGGCTGCGAGCGAGAGCCGGGCTGGCTGTCCACATTCCTGGGCGTCTGAGACGGAATGAAAGGGAAGATTAATGGCGTTTAGCGCGGCAGCGAGACTCGTGCGTTCCTAATTAAAATCGGACGAACAAGCGCGCGGCCAAGGATCAGTGGCTTTTAATGAGGAGCTTGTAGGCTGATTTGGGCATAATTTTCTGCTTAATAAGGCTGGTTTAAAAAGTCATTTTGGAGGGATGGCACTTTTTTGAACCTGCTCATTATCAATGAGGGCACCTCACTTAAGTACTTCAGGAAACGCTGGCTTTAATTAATATAGAGCTGCCACGTGGCTGCGCTGACAAGAGAGGGAGAGAGAGCGAGCCAGGCTGAAATTGATGAAGAACTTCCAAGGGCAATGGTTTCATTAAGCGCCATCATTACGAACTGAATAACTCTTTGTGTCATTTGAATTCCTAGCCTCCATGTTGTACATTGCATACTGGGAGGTGACGTACTGTCACCCGACAGGTCCTGACATTATTGAAGAGCTGTATAGAGTCAGACGCACTAACTGTCCTGATGACCCTCCGCCCCCATTAATGTCCCAATCAGAACTTCACAATTCACCACACAACCCCTGTTATCTACAACACTGCACGCTACAACAGGACAGAGCATTTGTAGAGCAACAACTGAAAGCCATTTATTTGCCATTAGCATGTTGTTCTTTAGCGGAGCAGGCTGTGTGTGCATGTTAGCTGAGCATGAGCGCTGATAAGTCATGTATTCATTCTCAACATGTCACGGGTTTCTGGACACGGCCAATGTCACAAACCGGGCCCAGATGAACTCTGTTTCAAGAGGGATATTTGGCCCTTAGCAATGAGTGCAGGCGGGGAAGGAGGGATAGAGCAGCGAGATTTAGCTGAACTAGTCCCAGTCGATCCTTTTCTGCAGTGAATTGGGCTAAAGACTCTCAAAGCCTCTTCATCCTATTGTGCTAATCTGCTTATGGCTGATTCTACAGTTCAGGATCTTTATCATGTGAAAGTGCTTGACTCCTGAGGATTCCACTTAGAACTCAGTCAATCACCAACACCAGTGTGCTGTGTTGCTTCTCTCTGTTAACAAGTTTTCTGCCTTGTTTTGTTGGTTATGCCTCATTTTTTAGGAAATCCGATCTGTGCAATCTCTTTTGATACATAGATTTGGGAAAATCTAGGATTGGGAAATATCAAGGTCAGATTTAAACTCACACTGGCCATTGTTAGGTCATTGTTTAAAACGTTACAGCACATGCATTAACCACTATTACTAAATGAATGTACAGTGTTTTTAATTTTTCACTGAACATTTAATACAAATACTGAGCAAATATGTGGTCTTTCCCTTTATTATAATTATGACACACACACACACACACACACACACAGAGAGAGTGAAAAGCTCATTTTAATCATTTTAATGGGATCCAACAACATGATTCCAGCTTTTCTGACTTGTTGATGTCATTTACACACTCACCCTCTGAACACCAATCAGTATCAGGTAAGATCAGCCACTCTTTGAAGAATTAGAAAAGAATAAAAGGGGTTTTCTTTTTTTTGCCTAAAGGATAATGCTTCTGAGTTATTGTAATAATGAAAATGGATTTGATTTGTGTAATTTCTTTTGGACTTAGGTTTCTCCAGGATATGGGGGTTGGCAAAAGGGCTTCTTAACATGCTTTGACATTAAAGGGATCCAGTTGTTTTTCAGTTCTTCAGTCCCTGAAGTAGAAGCTTTAGAGCTGGATAGTGAGAGATGTTCTCTAATGCTTTCTCAGCTAATACTAATGTTCAAGATAAGCCCCTTTGCACAAGTAACTTGTTATTCAGAGAAAAATAATGATGTGGAGGATTTTTCTTGTTATCATTATTGTTTTGTGTTTGTTCGGTTTATGATACAACATCTCTCGTTTTGAACGTACAGGCTCGTGACTTAAGCGTGTTTGCTGAAGAGCAATTCTTTCATCTCAATCCACTTTAACACCCACAGTTAAAATACAAAACAATTTATTAATTAAGCATATACTGTTTTTTCTAGCAACTTACAACCAATGAGTAAGAAGTCAAACAGCATTGAATTATATTAGCAAATCTGTAATCAATATTTTTATACATAACAAAATATACAAACATATACAAAAATGTTTTAGAACCATATATAATCATATAAGTTCATCTGTGTTCCTAAAGCCAAATGAAATAAATAAATGATACCAGTAAGAATACAAGGAATTTAACATATCTAATGAATTTTTTTAAACATGGGTTTCAAGTCATCTCAAGCTACTTTAGGTCAATTAAAAGAGATTGTTAATGTTTCTAATGTTTCTAATGTTAATCTCAGTGCTTGTTTGTTTCATAATGGTTCCCCCCTTCAAGATTGTGTTGTTACTTAGATCTGCCATCTGCATTTTGACAATTAGAGTGTGTAATGACAAGTGTTTGGTTTCATGTGATTGGAGGTGTGTTATGGACAATCCTGCACCCCTCTGCCATTCAGGTTGATGTGACAGCCTCCCATCCATCATGCTGAGCGGGGCCGATCCATAAGCGGAAGAGGGGGGTGTATCGAGGGTAATATTCTCCCTCTTAATTACTCTAGAAGGATAATGGCTAAGATGACTTTGAGGAGGACAGACGACAACAGTTAAACAAGCTAGAATCACCTGAAATGAAGAAGCATGTTGCTATTATTGGCCTTTCTAAACTCTGGGTTTATGTTGAATTTTTTTATGTGTGTGCAGATCAGTTTGGTTGTAGCGCATGACAAGAATGAACATTGTGGTGTGTGTGTGTGTGTGTGTGCACTTTATTACTGCCACTCCTCTGCACTTCCTCAGATAATCCTCACACCCTGCAGAGACTACAGGAGAACTGGCAGCAGCACACACTCAAACACTATGATCTGTACACACACCACCTCCAGTCTGTGTATCAACTCTATAGAATGTCATTGAGCTATTATGTAAAAAAATTAAAATGTCATTTATCTGACAGAGTTACTTTTATCTACACGAGTCTATGATTTTCAACAACTCATTTGCTAAATCTATTTGATTTGTAATTAAATGTTTATTATATACTATATTTAATACATTTCTGTTTTGATACATTTAGTCAATATTACCCCATTAACCATTATTTCTTGTCTTATTTATACATTTTAGTCATTTAATCCTTTAAAAATTTTGCCAATGGTGTAAGAAATTTAATACATTACAATGTATTTTTAAAACAAATCTTAATGTACAATTTTGTATACGTGACAATACTAAAAAGAAAATTATTTTTAGACAGTCAAAACGTGTCCATGATCAACTGGCCTTTTAAGATAAAACAGTCAATAATATTTACTGCACAGCCTACAGATGTATATCCTGAGGGTGTTTAGCCAATGGATGACATTTTCCCCCGTATCCCTATGAACCAATCATTTCTGGCCCATGTATTGTTATCACATAACAGAAAACAATGGCTGATCCATATCAAAGACTTATGAGCGATACATTTACCTTCCTCCACTCATTCTGATATTTCTTCTACTCAGAACGTGGGATTTTCCATCATGCTCCAGGTTCTGTTTTCATTTTAATCATGACAATGGGATCAGATAATCCGGGCAAGTGGTTTTGATTGTTCTGATTGAGTCTCTTGTTGGACAGATATGTAATATGAAGCCATAAGAGGATTTAACGTCGTAGATTGTCTGATTTAATCATGTTTTCAAAAGTAAAGCAGCACTTACATGCTTAGAGGGGGTTAAAACACAACAGGACAAAGAGTTGTAGTGAAGGCTTTTGTTTAATATTTGGTGGTCTGATCGCAGGTTAAAATACAAGCAGTTATTGCCATGAACCTTCTACGATTAAATATTAGAAACAAATGTCGGCTCACATCTTTGCTGTGATACCATAGAAGAACCATTTTGGGTTCCAAAAGAAACTTTCAGGTTCTTGAAAAAAGCATTTCTTTTTACCTTTTAATAGTCTGTAGAACCTTTCTCCATTACTAAGAACCTTTTGTGCAGCAGAAAGGTTCTGTGAATGTGAAAGGTTCTTTATGGAATCATACAGCCTAAAAAAACTTTTTAGGTGTGTCCTGAACCTTAAAAAGAACTTTTATTGGTACAACGTAAAGTTATTCTATGCATGTGCTGATAGTGTAGTTATAGCGTGTGTGTGTTTCTCTCTCTCTTGCACTCTTTGTGTCTCTAAACCAATGAGAGTTTAGCAGGCTGAGAGAGTGAAAGCCAGTGTGAGACACAAGACTTGCATATACAGGACTATATGGAGTGTGTGAGGATCAGATCAACCCTTCTATTAATCCCTTCAGGAAAAAGTTAATGACATTTTTACGTGTTATGACATAGATCTATTTCTGTAGACTGACAGACTGTCTGTCTGGTTGAACTGTGAATCACTTGTGTTTGTGTGTTTGACTGGATGAGCATGTACACTGCTCACTCGATTAGCATCTTAAATCAGAAATGACCGCCCAACAGGGTCAGTGACTTGTGGATCTAATGTTCGAGGGTGATTTGATGCTGATTAGATGAAGTAAAAGCTATATGGCAGCATGTGACTGGATGTTTTTTGGTATGAGTTTGTGTGCATTAGCATGTATGTGTGTATTTGTGTGTGGGCCTGTGCTGACAGTCAGTATTTACATTAGAGCTGAAGGGTTTTCTGTGGTCTCCGCTCCAATGCTCTGCTGTAATCCAGCTGAGAGCTCTTGCACAGCTCAGCCTGAGCAGGGCCAATTTCCCCCCCAAACCCTCTCACACACAAACATTCATCTCTACACTGGTTTCATTCATGTTGATCAACTCTCTGCAACCTTTCAATTTATTTAAAAGATGTTCCTGAAAGATCTGCAATGAATCTGAGTTACATTTTGGTGTAACATTTGTGTAAATGTGACAAATTAATTTCAAAACTATTTCTGAAGATCTCTCGGTTCATGGGTCATAAGAATTTATAGTAACTAAAAAATTCGAAATAGTTTAAAGTGTACAAGGATGTAACCTGGTATTTATCAATTACTGTTATCAGGTACAAAGATATTCATATTTAAATCCTTTCTCATTTGTATGTCACTTTGCATAAAGCTGTCTGCTAAATGAAGGAGTGTAATGTGTCTACAGTAATACAAAAAATGCTAAACCAATAATACTTATAACAGGTTTTAATGTCATGATATTATAGGATGTTAATATCATAACTATACACTAAGGTACATCAGCTCACAAAGTACATCTGTTATCCTCATGTACTGTGTGTGCCATTTGGATCAGACAATCTCTTCCAGACAGTAAACCCAGACCCCCCATCTGCCTGCCTTCCCTCCCCAAGAAAGGTGCCTCGTCTCCGGGTCATAAGTGGGATTCTTTCCCCTCCCTTGTAAGGTATCATAGCTGCTGATTTGTGTATTTAATGTGTGTTTGTGCGTGATTATGACTGATATCAGGTCATGGAGGCACAGATTAACATCAATAAATGTAATGGTGACCAGCTGTTTCGTCTCTTACTGGAGTGCCTCTCCTGCTTTCTCCCTCTGTTTCTCTCTCTCCCGCTTGTTTAAAACACTCCCCTGTCCTAGAGATTGTTCTAGATTAGAAGGGGGAGTGGTTGTGGGGTGGGTGCTCAACCAAACGATGATCCATATTAAATCTCTCTAAAATGAAAATTGCAAAGATTTAACCAGGGATCATGAGCAGTAGTGAATTTAATCACAACCTGCTGGCGGTGAAGTGTGTGTGTGTGTGTGTCAGAGCAACAGCAGTGTACCAGCATTACAGACTGACTGTATTTATTTACTGTTGACAGTTCTTTCCCTTAACCTACCAACCAAATTTAGGACAATTTATGTTGTCATCGTTCACTCACCCTTATGTCAGTTAACATATGGTCTTTTTTTTCTGTGGAACATAAAAGAAGTATAGCACAATGTTAACACTGATCTTCCCACCATAAAAATCATAAAGGTATAACAATAATAGTTGAAATAGTAATAGTTTTTGGAAAGAATTTACACTGTAGCAGTTATCTTCCATCTACACGTCACATGTGTTGTGTGTTTTCTACCCCTGGGCCGCGTGTGTGTATGTGTGTGTTGCCGTGACACCTTCTGAGCATGAGACCTGTGGCTGCCCGTCCTATTTGTGCTCACCTTCATCTGTGTCTGTTCTTTCTCTAAACACACGTGATGGACCGGCCACCCCTGAGCAAATCTCTCTCTGTCTTTCTCCCCTCTCTCTTGGCTTGCTCTCACTCCTTCTCTCTCACTTTCTCTTGCACACACACACACACACACACACACACTCTCTTTCTTTCTTGGTCTGTCTTCTGCAGTAAGTGTGTTTGGCTGTTGATTCATTCTCAGAACGCAGTTGAGTATAGAACAGATGGTGACCGTATTCGGTTTTCCAGACTTGCATTAAGCGTTCGTTATCGACCACAAATGCAGCCAAGCTCTTCTTCTACCACCAGCATCACCACCCCCCCAATCACCA
>JAZGTK010000878.1:33897-49631 GCA_036877625.1 Ambastaia sidthimunki
ACACACACACACACACACACACACACACACACACTTTCTATCTCTTTGTCATGTCACACAAATCCTTTTTCCTCCTCAACTGTTCCCAGCCGTAATTCATAGTATCAGACTCCATATTGAACATAAACGTAATTAATTAATAGTCCATTATCAATGTTGTATGCTGAGAGAGGCCTGAAATATTCTCTGTGCAACTTTTTCTGCACTGCATCTGCTTATTGGCCAGTGAAGTGTTAACTTAAAACTTAAATGTGTTCACTGACTGATTAACAGGCCAAATCTGATGTTTTCTGATGGAGAGAGAGAGCTAGTGAAAAGTGAATTGGATTTAAGTTTTGGATTATATGGAACTTACAAACTTAGCAGGGTGACATCAGGCCTTAAAATCCTTTTTCATTTTAACTGAAACTTTTATTTTTAAGTATGATACTCACATCCAGCTCTGATTTTATTGTATGTGGAGAATGTGCTTTTTATTCTCATAATGTCTCATTAACATCTCATCTCGTGCAGCATCTCTCTCGCCCTTTCATTTACTCGCTTTCTTGCTTTCTCTTTTTCTCTCTCTCATTTTTTCCTGTAATCAGAATTGCAGAGAAAGATAAACCCTGTTAGCAGTGAATAAGCTCTAATCTCCTGCATGAGGCAAAGATGAACACTAATCCACATCTGTCCATACAAAATGTTTATCACTTATATTTCATACTCGCCCTTCACATGCCATACAGCCGTATGTGTGAACGAAGAGGCAAGAAAACTACAATGTAACTGAGGAAAATTATAATAAATGTTTAGCTGTCTGAGAACTGTACATAATCTGGATCATCTTAAAGCCGCATTCACAATGTGATTCAAACTTTCAAAAGGTCCATATAAATAGACATTGCTTTAACAGCTATTAAAGTACTTGGTACATATAGGTATTAAATTTCATGTCTAGGTCTCAAAGGCGCTAGACCAGATCAGTGATGATTTTTTGCATGAATCACTTGTGCAATAGGACACCATCTGGCAAACCAGATTAAGAAAACAGAGTGTGTGTTGGCTGACCACTGTTTTGCTCATGCATTAATTAGGGCATATTGAGCTTAATATAACCTTTAAAATACATGTATTAAAAATGCTAGCTACATTTCACTTCTTTGTAACTTCGACTGTATTAGAGAGAGACTATTAGTAGACTGTCTGCTAACACTTTACTTTGATGGTCCCCCAAAAAACATTATCCATTCTTCTACTAATCCTAACCTTAACTCTAATGTTATCCTAGCAGTCTATCAATACTCTAATGAGAGTTAACTTGTAATTGTATATAAATGAGAATTGGTTGACGTGTTTACAAATTTATACTTAGTAGAATGTCTAAAGTGGAGCATTAAAGCATCAAAATAAATTGTAACCCATCATATAGTCATATGTTTTATATTTTATGTTAATTCATGGAAGTGGTTGCAAATTGTTGTTTATTGAAATTAAAGAGGCACATATGTTGCAGCTCAGCAGGAAGTTTTGGGGTCCTTGTGATGTATCTCTGTTACAATTAGTTAAATAGATTCATCATGCATGTGTTCTGTGCATGTGTTTATTTTCTTAAAAAATGCAGAGCTAGTCTTCAAGATGTTGCTTGTCTATGGTCTCATAATTCTCATATATTGTATCTGCAAATTTTTTGTCCCTAAGTGACTTTCATCATGTACCCAGAGAAATATCATTGCCCAGGACATCTGAAGTATCAACTTTGCATCAAATGAGAGAACTGTTAACATAGATTAGGTGTACAAAAATGTGAATAGTCTAGCCCAGATCATATAATCTATAGAACAATTTGATGAGAAATGCTTGAGTTCATATTGAAACCTCTAAATCTAGCACCTTGTCAAACCTGAGACATGTTTGAGATCCCATGATGCCCCATGAATCATGTGCTAAAGTGACAAACAAAATGATCTATGCATTTATAAGCATTTATGTTTAATCATTTCAAGTTTGTTTTCATAGACAATCATTTGATTTTAATATACTGGTTATATTAATGCAGCCAATCAGTGGGAACTGTTTTATGTCCATCAGTCCATCTCTCCACTTACTATCTCACCCCCACTTTCTCTCACATACACACACACACACACACACACACACACCTACACACAGCGTGGTGATGCCACCTGTCTCTAATGGCTGTGATCTGCTGAGTTGCGTAACCAAAATGTCCATCAGCTTTGGCCTCCTGCTGACAGCACTGCAGTGGTCCGTTTATTTACAGTGTGTTTGTAAGTGTGTGTGTGTGTGTGTGTGTTATTAAGTGTGTGTGTATAACGATCTATTTGTTTTTATGTATAATTAATTGATTTTCTTGGGTCATGGTCAGAAAATTTCTAAAAAATGTCCTTGTCCAAACAAAACTACAAGAGCTTCTTCCATTTACACACACATACACAGACACACACGCATACTGAGCCTGTCCACTGCTCTAGACAACTTAATCTGTTAAGTGACATTTACCATTGAGGATGGTGCCTAAGAGAGAATTTGCAGTGATTTAAAGGGATTGATTTAATTACAGTGATCTGTGTGCCGTATTTATTTTGTAGGATCTATAGTAAAAAGCCAAGCATTTGGCACATAACTAATGCGAACCATTAGTCTGATTATATTGACTTGTACTCACATACAAACCATGTAGCACTTTATACCTCTTTTCGTCTCTCTCTCTCTCTCTCTCTCTCTCTTTTTATCCATCTCTGTCTCTCTCACTCTCTAGAGAATGGTGTAATGGCTTTTAAATAATGGTTCATTGTTGCAGTTAATCCAGATTATGGTAGGATATGGTGTGTCTCGGTTCATGGTTCAAACTGAATCTCTCTGCTGACTTTATGGCACAGATTTCATAAACAATCCAAATGCTGTAGTGACAGAGATACAGCTGTTTCTCCCGACGCTGAAGATTTCCCAGCGCATTTATTGGTATTTGTTGGGTAGTTCCTTGACATGCCACACACCTAACAGCCAGTCCTGAACGTTTTGTTTTATTTTTGAGGAGATGTCTGATGGAGTATTTTACAGTGTTCTTGGACATGTGAGTGAGAAGACAGCTTGACCAGGCGCTGTGTTCCAAATCCTCCCCCGTGCTGTCCACACTTCCCTCACGTCCATCTCTGCTGCGTGTGTGTGTTTGGCGTGGTGGTGTTAGAGGTGTGAGATCGGCGTGGATGTGCTGCCAGGTGGCTCTGCCCACTTGTTCTGCATTGACTTTTACCTTAACTGCTGTTCCTGTGATCCATTCCAGCCTTCCAGCAACACTGAGCAGCAACTACTCAAAACTTCAAGAATGATTCAAGCTGATACTTTCAGTCTGTTTTGTTGATAGATTGCTCGTTACTGTCAGTTGTATTTTGCATGATAAAGATATTGCAAGTAATTGCATCAAACATAGATTATATTCTTTATAGATTATGTAGGTTTTCATGTAGCTCTCTTATAATGGCATAATCATTATTTGGTGTACTGTACTTACTGTACTTCTTTGGCATACTGTACGGCATACTGTTCTTTGGCCCTTCTGTACTGTACTGTACATAATAACAACATGAGTGATAACTCAAAACAGCAAAGGTTTCTGTCACATTTTTTAAAATTTCAGGTTATAAATTTGGCAAAAAAAAAAACCATTGACTTATACAAAAAGAAGTCTCACATAATTCACTTCAATAAATTCAGTTCTACTGAATTCAGTACATTTTAATGGCTATTTAACCTTTAAAGCACAGTGCACTTTCTACAGAAAATGTGATGATTCTTTTTGTGAATTCTGGGTTTGTATGTCCAACAGATCCAGTTGATTCATGACATTTCAGGGTCAGATGTTGGAGGAGAGATGTTGGAAACAGAGAGCATGACAATGAAGACAGTAGAGGATGTTTTAGAGCTCATATGATCAATCTATAGATCTCTGTTGATGTATGGTATTAGAGAATCCTTAGATTATACATGAATGTTAGTATTCTCTCTCTCTTTCTCTCTTTCTCTCCAGCTCACAGACTGCTGGTTATTACAGATATATTGCTATAATTGTCTAACTTTGCATTGCCTGTAACTGTCACATCTAGTCAGAGTTAAAAACTTAATATTAAAGTTTTTTTAATATTATGTTGGGGCATGAGCATGACTTAATATCATAATTTCAGGAGGCCCATTTCAATTTATTTTATACATATCTTTAATGTTTATATATATTTAACCTTTTGTGTAACCCTGTGTGTACCGTATGTACTAGTTCCAGCAATTATTCTCTAGATATAGAGGGTCACAAACTACAATTACAAAAGAACTGAAAGATAATCTGTTAATTTGTCCATTATATGACGATTAAAATCAGTAGTGATGTAAAGTTGAGAGTTGAGAGAGTGGTTGCAATGCAGAGATGTAAAAATGTCTTTTAATGCAGGTATAAGTAACTGTCAGTGTCAGTGGAATTTGTGAGGATGAATCACAACTCCAGAAATGTCAGCTGCCCGCAGTCCAGTTATTTCTGACTAATGTGTTTGGGCATTTGAAATATCCACCTCTTTATGCATGTTATTAGCATGAAAACACTCATTAGGTGTTAACACACAACAAGACTCTCAATAAGATTATTATTATTAAATTTGACTAGCTCTGAATCAGTCACAAGGGGTTCAATTAAGTTTACTGTTCCTCCCATCTGATTTGTTTTAAAGCATTTTTCATAAAGGACTGTTTCAGGTCCCTCTTTTTTAGCCCAGCTCTCACCTGATGTCACAGTGGAAAATAGAATGAGATGTTTGAATGGTCCACACTGTGCCAACACCCGGCCAGAGCTGTTTACTCAGTGACGGGAGCACATTTGGGAACTGTTCAAATTCAAAGACATGCCAAATCATTCTCTCTTTCTTCCTCTTTCCATTCCATCTCTTTGTGCGCCCATGTCTGTGGCTCTCACCCTCTCTCTCTCTCCCTTGTGGTAAATGGAGATGTGAAATATTTAAACACACTTTGTTGTTTGGGGACAATGCACTCTAACAGATGGATGGGCCCCGCACGGGTTCGATGTATGCAAATCTTCCTACAAAGCAGCCCAGGATGTTTTCAATCTAACACCAGCGCCTCAGGCCCTGTTTTAATCCCCCTTTACCCACAGCCAGCCCGGTTTTTTATCAAGTCAAACGCCGTAAGCGCTATGTCAACCTGGACATCTGGCCCTACCACGAATCCAGAGCAAGAAAGGAGAGAGAGAAAAATTTGAGTGTGTGTGGGAGAGAGGAGCTGGCTGGGCTGAAGTATTTGGAAATGGGTTTGGGATATGGAAAAACTCTGCAAGATAAGTACAGGTCTGTGCGGGATTGTATTTGAGCTTTGGAATAAAAGCTCTCAAGCCCTCTGACTTCACTCTTCCACCTCGAAGGAGATTCGGGCCCCGGAGTCTTACGATTGCCTGGGAGGCAAACATGTTGCCGAGATGATCTCTCTCTTTCATTTTTCCTCTACTACACTCTTTCTCTCTCAATTCTTCCACTTCTTTCCCTGCTGCTTTTTCACTTTTCAAAGAAAATGAGTGATTCTGTCGTTGAGTTTGACAGATTATTTTCTAATGTGACAAATGAAGCGGGAGCAGCCAGACACCTGGAGACACCTGGAGACACCTGGCATCTCAGTGTCGAGAAAATGAACACACTCATGCTCGCCGGCTGTCATGCGGGAAGCATGCTTGGACACTTATTATTTAATTACCTGCACAATTAAAACTCAGAACTAATGGTGTGTGAAAACTACAACACCAGCTAACTACTGAAGCGATAAAGTCGCCAATTAAGTGGAAATGACTGATGTCAGAACTGTACATTTTGTGTAAGAATGCTTGATAGAAGGTTTGTCTATTTGGGTAGGCTGTATATAGTTTGTCTACTTAAAATTTCTTATGATTCACTGGGGTTGTACCTACTGTTTATTGTGCAGTATACTGTAGATGAGAGAAGATAACATATGAGAATGACAGATTACATTTGTATACAAATGTAATATTAGAATACACCCAACTTTACACACTGGTGGTTTTAAGCAAAAATATTGTAGTCTTTTAAGTATCAACAGTATTATGGTAGAGTATTAAATTGGAAAGTATTATCTTTAGAAAAATAGCCTACACAATTTTAGTAAAACCTGAAATCAGTTTAATAAACACATATATGAAATATTCACCTCTGTGTCTTTGAACATATGAAACGGAAGGTAAATATAAACTGTGTGTGTGTGTGTGTGTGTGTGTGTGTGTGTGTGTGTGTGTTGCAGACATACCTGTCTCTTCACAGCTGCCTCTCAGATTGTAGGAGCCCAGCTAGCATGACACCTTACATCTCTGCACAGGGCCTGAGGTCTAGAAAGATAAACATACACACACACACACACAGTAGCAGCAGTGCTCAAGCCCTCCAGACCACCACCTGCCTCCATGCACTCATCCACTCACATCCACACACACAAAACATTGTCTCTTTTCTTGTGTTTTCCTGCTTATAAAACTAAACATACTAACACAAACTACCTATGCATACACAAATATATATGTACTTGTATGATTAATTTATGATTATATACATGATTGTTTGCCTACGGCCCTCTTTGCAAACTGCAGGCGAGACCATGACCCCATACGACCCTAATGAACCCTCACTGACTTCATTCGTTCCTTCAGGTAAAACACAAGCATTCAATGCCGTCCATTACAGACAAGACAACCGCAAGGTGTTGTTGCATATCTACCGGTAGATGTATGATTATGTCCCTGAATTAAAGAAACAGAGGGAGAGAGAGTTAAAGAGAGAAAGAGCGATTAAAGAAAAGATCTGGGGGTAAAAGCAAGTGTGAATCTGACAGACCAGATTGCCTGGCAACAGAATGACCATCATCTGCTGCAAGAGAAAGAGTGAGAGAGAGAAAAAGAGACAGAACATGAAAAGGAAGAAAATATGGTGGTGGTTTCAGTGTCCACCATAATTTTTACTCAATTAATTATCTGTTTATGTGCATTTTAGACTCTGAGAGTGTTATGATAATCATAATTACATATAATCAGAATCATATATGTAATTAAAACCAGGAAATTGAATGCACCAAACTTCTTTGTGTGAATATGATGCCACATGCAGTGCCAAGGGTCAAATCTTCATTTAACGATGCAGTATTATTACAGAGATTCCCACTGGCCCCATCAGTGAATGACATTTTGGTTCCTGATGTCTGGTTGAGACTTTCAGCCAAACGGTCTGGGCTCACTGTCACAGTACAGCCTGAGGCAAAAACTACAACAGTCCTCTCTCTTCTCTCTCAGCTCTCACCCTCTTTAAACATAGTGGAGGAGGGGCTATTAGCGTGTGTTGCAAAATTATACTCTGTACTCTAAATCTATATTCGACAGTTTTTTATACAATTAATCAACAGAATTGAGTTCTTGTATTAAACAGTAAGGCATGAGAAGCTGTGCTATATTTTAAATATAATCACTGCTAAAAAAAAACCTACTTAATACTAAGAATAACAGTTAGCCTCTATATGACCAGTAGCTATGAATAGATGATATAGCTGTTAGAGCTACTATATCTGTATTTTAGTAAGTTTGGGGTGCTTTATTGACCAATTAGCATATAGGACTTGAAGTATAATCTGTGTAGCTGTGTTTGGAATAATATTCCATCATACTATTAATATTTCTGCAGTATATATGTACTGTGCATAGACACATTTTTTGGGTACCAGGAATACCTGACCTACTCTGCCTGGCCAAACAGAAAGTCACCATTTGGATTGAAATAAGCAAATAATTACGAGCAATTAATTAAACATGCAACGCAAGGATGTCATGTGACCTTAATGTTTTACTTTTGTAATGGTTTACTGTATAATGTGATCTACTTCACCAGCAGTTTATACAACATACTGCACAGTGTGAAAAGAGATATAAATTACAAATAAAGAACTCTAGTTAGAATTTGAGTTTATGGCTAAAATCATCATTAGAAACAAAACGGATATTAACCACCCACTTTTCATCACACTTACACATTTATGACACTAAAATCGGCCGGCTGTGGGCATTTATATTAATGAACTGGCTGGGAAAGCGTTTGGATTTACGGTGTGTCTGAAGACTCCGCTCGCCCTCTCAAGTTCAGCAATAAAAGTAACTTAAAAGTAAATCTTTGTGCTCCGCTGTGTTGACGCCCGTATGAACGGGAGTTTCTTTTTCGTCTTTTTTCCACCTAGCAAACTTCTGCTGTATTAATTAATGGATGTTTAGTGTGGGTGCCCTTTCTATTCAGTCCCTTTAGTATAAACATAATTAATGCCCGGCGTTTTCATGGAGTCAGTCATCAGTATTCCGCTGCGCGCCTCAGAGGAGCGCGCTGAACCGCCGCGCTGCCGGACCCGCTCGGCTCTGCACGGAACAGCGACACTTGGAGCCGGCGTGAACGCACACAAGTGGTATTTGTAAGCCGAGATCAAAAAGCATTTACCTTTAGATGTTTTCCTGTTATGAATATTCAATGGCCTTATTGAAATCTAATTTAGGTTTCCTTATCTCTGGGGTTTTTAATCAGTGCACATAGCCAGAGGGCAAATCTGATTGACAGCCAAACTTTAGTGAAAGAGAGAGGGGGAGAGATTTAGTGGTGAACTTGTGTTTGGGGCAAAAGATTCTGTTTTGAATACAGAAAAATCTGGTATAAATAACATCTACTAAAACATTTGCAAACATACACACACACTCTGCCATCATTTACTCACCCTTGTGTCAATCCAAAACCACTATTCAGAGGAACATAAAACAGGAAGTTTAGTTAAATGTTCATACATACAACAAAAGCATATAGTGGTTGAGGCTGTCCAGCTCCATCATAATCAGAGGAGACCCAAAAGAAATTGATGAAATGACATGAGGGTGAGTTAATGCGGGCAGAATTTTCATTTTTGGTTGAATAATTCCTTAACTAACAACTCTGATCTGAGCTCAGCTGTTTCACAGAGAACTGCGGCACAGCTTCACTGATAAGTGATGACACATTTTGAGCTAATGACTTACAGAGACTGCTCAGTTTGAAACAAGAGAAGAAAATTCCCCAGTGATGAGCTGATAATCAACAAAGAGTAAGCTGCCATTGAACAAAAGCACAGAGAACTGAAGCAGTCCACCAAACCTCGGAGCTAATAAAGAGCCTTTGTCATGAAGACACTGCTTGTCCAGGTCTTAAGAACATAAAGCACTATCATCTCTACAATTATAAAATACACTGATCAACGAGCACATACAGAAATGAGTTAGTATTAAACATTGTGATCCTTTGTGACATCCTGTCAGGAAGGGAAAGATTAGGTAGGTTAGATTTACTTTCTGTACAGGCCAGTATATGAATTGTAAATGACTTAAGCGATGCATTATATTGTTCTGTTAACATACACCTGCTGTTAATTTGTGTACTATCAAGATAGTGGAGTAAAAAACAACCCATCCTTTATAATCTTAAGGTGTGTCTAGTGTTTGAGGATGTGTGGTGTTATAATATTAGTGTGTATATGTAAACATAACTTGGTAAGACTGCACAGTAAGATTTTGTTTGTTAACATTAGTTAAAACATTAGCTACTGAACTAACATTGAACAATATATTTTCACAGTGCTTATTAATGTTTGTTAATTATAATGCAAATGCAATTGTTCTGTTTAATCTAGTTCATTGTGCATTAACAAACACAACTTTTGATGTTAAAAATGTATTGTTATATGTTTGTATTATTATTAACAAAGATTAATACATGCAGTAGCTATTATTAATTGCTAGTTTATGTTAACTAAGTTAGTTACAAACAAAAGGAACCTTAATCTAAAATGTTAAAATATAACTTTATTGTTTACAGTGCTTTATTATTTGCTGTTACTGTTGTTTTAAATAACCATTATAATTATACAGCAGGGATGTTATGAATGCACAGTCTTTGTGTACTTAAAGTTTAATTTAACTGATTGAAATTGTATGTATTTAATTAACACAGAAAATTACTGCTAATAGTTCAAAAATGTTTTAGGCACAATTTTTAAGGTTTGGGCAAAACATTTTCTGAATAAATGAGCAAAATCCAAGTGTTACGGTTATCTTCTCTACTGCAGTTAGATCAACCAGATTATTCAACTGGCTGGAAACACAGCTGAGAAGTGAAAAGTCAGGCTTTAGTGAAAGTCAGGCTTTAGTCACTACAGTTCAAAGCTGTGGAACTTTCCCTGACAGTGTACTGACTCATGCACTCTTGTTTACTGGGGGTTTTCCTCTGGCAATTTTAATTCTCTTCTTGGTTTTACATTGTATTTATTTGATTTCAATGCACTCTTTGTTTTCTCTGTTTTCTGTTATTGTATGACTAGTTAATTTGGGATGTTTGTATGTGAGTGCATTTGTACACAAATCACTTGAGGCACTTTAAAAAGGTTATAAATAATGTTTTACTTGTTTCTTTCTGTGTCCTTATCAGCCTAAATCACCACAGAGTGAAATCATCACATTTTGTTATTTCAGCCGATGTGCTCACAGGAAACAGAGATGATAAATGCTTTAAAAATAAACTATGGAATGCAAACACAATGACCCATAAAATAAAGAACATATTGATGACACAAGTGCATAATAACTAAATAATGCCATTCAAAATATTAAAGCTCTGATGACATTAACTTAATCTAGATTAAAAAATCAGGAGTTTGCAGGAGTTTTACAAGATGTTTGACAATGTCCACGAAATTATTTTTTTCTGACTTTTCAAAGTTAATTCATGAAATTACAGCATCCTGTGGAAAAACCTTCATTGCTGATATTGAGATAATGTTTTGAGTTCTTGCATTAGCGATTTCATGTCATCTCACATTGTTGCTTCACTGACATTACCTTAGCGCAGGTGTGGGCCCGTCCCGGAGGGCTCCATTAAAATAGTGTCCCGTGCTACTCAGAGCCACAGGACAGTGCGTGTAACACTGCCCATATGCTTACCAGGAAGCCAACAGCTGACTAAGTTAATTGACAGAAATCAACATATCTGTATGTGTGTGTGTGTGTGTGTGTCAGAGAGTTGTGGGTGAGAGGAAATGATTGGCGATCAGCAAGACCAGAGTCACCCCACAGGGAACACGAAACAAAGTGAGTGGTAATTTAGTTAGTGGAGAGAGTTTATAGCCACAGGGTTCAGCCTTTAACAGACGAAAGAGAGAGAGAAAGCAAAGGGTAGGAAATGCTTAGAGCTTTCTTATGGACATAAAATGTCTTTGTTCTGTTCTGTATTGTTTGTTTGTTTTGTTTTTTTTTACCATGAATTGTACTTTATTTCTGTTTTTTTTCTGATCAGCAGCCTCAGATTGAAGTTTTAATAATTAGTTATTATTTCAATAATTTAATGTTTTGTGCTTGGATTCAGATTGAGGGATTCTCCCACCCCACAAAATAAAGATCCTGTTAAATGCATTATTATGCATCATTCCATATCTATATAAATATAAATATATAAAGCATTTGAAGGGAAACCAAATAGTGCGTGTGTTGCACTATTTAGCATGCAGATCAGACCTCAGTGTGTATGAGGGGGTATATGGAGAGGACGTTTGTAGAGACGACGACACAGTGACATTGTCATTAGCTTGAAGTTAATTAGTAATTAACGGCGCTATTTCACTCAGACGCATCTCGCGGTCCTCTGACAGGCTCTTTACTCCTCTGCTGCGACGCAAACCAATAATGCGCGCAGGGGCTGTTCCTCTGTCACACCCCGCGTGAGTTAATTAAGTGCTTTGCCACAATCCTTAAAATATGTAAAGCTGTGATATTATGGCATGTCACAACCAGCTGTGTTACATTTAATAATGTCCCAAAAACAAACAGTGGCGCACTTCGTTTTGTTTGATCAAAATCAGCATACAATTCAACAAAGTGTTAAAAAAGTAATGCACTAATAATGTAAAAGTCATTAGTAATGAAACTAATTTGGGTTCATATGAACGATGTTAAGATCTTATTCACAATTTTTAGGATTATAGTGGCAACAAAGACTTTGACACAAAAGGATTTGAAAGCATGTGCATTTATATGTTTAGGTTAACATTTAATTCACTGATAATTTGTGTGCTCAGTTTGGTATTTGTTGTGGTCACATCTTTAAAATGACACGATATATAACTCTAAACAATTGTCTGCAAATATACACACAAACACAACAGCAGAGGTCTGGATATTGTCACCTGTCACTCAAAGAGTGTGGACATTAACAGCACCAGACTCCAGGAGCCTGCGGGTGTTATTCTACATAAAGCCTGAGCTGAAGTGTTTTACCTTGAATACATCACACTCGTTTTGATACAAAATAACATAGATGTTAAAAAAGCTATAATGTATATATGATGTTTTCTGCAGTTGTTTTTATAAAAACTAAATACTCACTCAGGTGAATTGTTGCAAAAGCTGAATGTTGTTAATACTGGTAAATCTTTGATTAATTCACTTTAAAACATGTTTGTCCTTTTAACTGGGGTAAAATGTATAAAAGGCTATAGCAAAAACCTAAGTGGTTAACTATATTGTAAAAAATAATATTTAACAGGAAAATAAAGTCATTTTTAAGTAAAAACCATGACACTTTGCATGTGCATGTCCATTAAAATGTCAATACAATTGACAAATAGTATTATGTTACATGTACATAGTTATGTTTCTTTTTTACATTAGGGTATTATGTATATTAGTGTGTTCTGTATTACATTATTTAGCGTCATGTGTTTAGGCATGATGGTATAGACAGAGCAGTGTTGCCCATACAGACATTATTATTTATAAAAAAATGTAGTAATGAAAGCAGAATTTAGTAGTTTAAACAAGTTGGTACATTAATATTGGGACCGGTCAATTTCGGGTGTGACATAGTGTCGCCCACTTTGCCCCGGGCCCCTGATCTCACCCCCCTTCCTACCGCCACGGTAACCTACATCGCCATCTGTCTCTATGGTAACCTGAGTGAGTCCCGTGAGAGGGGTGACGGATGCCTGGCACACGCGGATATTGCCAACTTACCAGCCCGGCACGCAGCGACCTGCCATATGGTGCCACCCCATATATCCAGCAACAGAACAGAGGAAGGCCTGCACGTCCATCCATTGTCACATAGCTCTGGAATTACAACCCTTAACGACTAGTTGCAGCACTATGGCTGTACAAGATAAATTACCATGTTAATATACTTGCGTGTTTAAATTGACTCAGAGATCCAAGAAAGTCGTACAGAGTCTTCAAATTTATGTTGTGATGTGAACTGAAGTAGATATTTTAGTAGTTGCGCAGACCCGAAGTTTGACTTTAAATGCAATGGTCACAAACGGAGGAAGTGCTAGACATGACGCCCTAGTTTAAAACACGCATATGTCCACTCTTGCACTTCCATTTATACACATAACGAGCTCTTTTCAGCATTAAAATGTTTATTTATCACAATTAGGCGAGTGTAAAACGCTACTACACTATTATATGGATTCTGCTGCCCCCATGGGGTGATCTCCTAACACTACAACTTAAATACTGGACTCATAAAATATAGTTAGGAACCATTTTTCGCTTGATAAAATATATTTTTATATATCAGCAAAATATGTTTACAAATACAGGCGAATACTGCATTTACATTACATTGTTTATACATGACATCTCTAAAACAGCAATATGGATGGTCTCAGTTTTGTGTAAAACACAACATTAACTTACAGATCTGCTCTGTTTCCTACTTTTTGTGACTGTGGCAATTTAGATTCACAAGGAAAGATGCATCATATTTAGAATATCTTGACTGCTTCTAATATAAGTTATTGTTAGCTGTGATGTAACAAACCCCACCCACATTATCCAGTTACATGTAGAAAAGACTGATAAACAGGGATTAAACAGAAACAGGTTAAAAGTAAAATAATTCTCCAAGGAAAACTAAACGTACATGTTCAAGAAAAGCAACTTATAAGCATTATATCATATTATATATATATAATATATATATTTTTATATATCATATAAGCATTTCCAATCTAACCTTAATCAAATTATAAATCAATAAATAAATACATACAGTTTTGTCTAATGTCTTAACAAACGTTATTTGTTAGAAGAAAATAATGTAAAAAAAAAAACACTGTAATCACAAAGTGCCTCTATGAACATGACTATGTACTGGAAAAAATTCCTTGAGTCCTTTGGAAAAAACAGTGTTATATTGATAATTCAAGTTTATTTGCACAACCTGATCTTCTCTAGCAACAGTCCTGCAGTAACAAAGATATTGTATAACATGTTTTAGTCCACATTAAGAGATAAAATTATTAAAGAACAATTAAGTCCTTCATTTCTTTAAGCTAACTAAACTAACATTTACTCCTCAATAAACAGTGAGGAAATTATTGAATGTACTTTGACTGTAAGGTTGTCTGTGATGGGTTAGTCACCCCAATAAAATGTCAAAATGATTAAAAATTTAATAGAAAATAACTTCTCATACATTTCACTTCTGCCACCGAACCGATTTTGGAGTTCAAGCATTCTATTAGAGAATTTAAGGCAAATAATTAGATAGTTCAGAGACTTAGAGCAAAAATCTAATTCATTGTCTTTCACCGAGTCTTTTGCATAAACAACTCATCGAAGCACAATACTTCTGTAACCTTGTCAGTATACTACAGCTCAAAAATGCTTTAATTTCTGGCTATGATATATAGTACTAAAAGACCAAATGTGATACATTTGGAGGTATATTTTTGGGTCAAATCACTCCCAGTTAGACGTAACGGTCAGTTTTTTTGTCTATACATAATAAAGCTTATAACCATAATACATTCATTTGACTTCTTTCATTGTGCAACTTCTTGGTCCACACAAATAACTCATCGAGAGAGGATCCCAATAATAAATTAATAAGAGACAAATGGAAAACAACAGTTTGCTTCAAAAGCAAATAGACAAAGATGCACATGACCACCAAGACCAGAAACCTAATCTCAGACGCAACCGCAGACTGCTGTAACAAACAACATACTTTTAGATGAGATAACATCTCTGACTACCGTATGATCAACCATTTCAACCAACCGATAAGAACCAAGTCATCTCCCTAACAGACCACTAAAGACAGCAACTTCTGTAAAGCTGGGATGGACCACCACATAAGGATCCCTCTCTCTGCTGTAACAACCCAGAAACACAAAACCTTCACACAATCCATGTGAAAAATTTCACACTTTACGGAAGGAATAACCGAGATGTCTGGCACTGATAAAAATGACTACATCATTCACCATCTGCATGACTGAGGTATTAATAACAGTATTATTTATAATAACAACAATACAAAAAAAGAATTCAACACCCATTAACTCAAACTCTAGCCTTTGGTCTTGATCTGACTAGTTAACTAATTTAAATAGACGGTTTATTCAAAAGCAACAGACTCATGGCTCACGGCTTTGGTCACAGTGATTATGATAAAACATTTGCTACTGTTACCTAGCATTGTGCTACAAAGGGACCTTAACAGAATATTTAACAACACTGTTCAAACTCTGGCCCCTTATACAACTCCCAATCTCTTTAGACAGTATAGATGGAGTTACTTCTCCTATATTCCCCTCCAGCAAAAAAAACAACATAAAAAAAAACAACA